>CAEFZX010020085.1:0-43930 GCA_903066825.1 Alfaro cultratus | reverse complement strand
GATATCCTCGCTGGGGCCTCTCTGGTCACAAAGTAGCTGGGCGTTTTCTCCATGGTGATCTGGCCCTCCAGGGTTTTTGGCATCAGATCTCTGAAGAAGAAAAAGCATACAAAAATGTTTAGAGAGGGGAAACAAATCTGAGAAAGGTCTTGCATAATGTAATCAACTTGATGGAGTGCTCTGCGTTCTGTAATCAATGACTCACTGAGCCTGTTTAGCCTTGTTGCAGGGCTTAAAAACCTATTAGTGGAGGCAGCTCTCCAACATCAACAAGCTTAGTCACTCATAAGATATCACACTTCTGACAAGAAAGAGAAACCCATTATTACAGCACAACCAACCACAGTGAAGCTGCTGTGGAAGGTTTTGAGTGTGGCCAATCTTGAGTTAAACTCTTTTAGAGAGAGTAGAGATGTTTTGACTCGTTGATACAGATTTCTTTTAGGTCTGTTTCCAATTCATATTCTAAGCACAAGAATATGTAAAGTGTACTTCAGATCATTTGATAGAGTTAGCAGTTTTGAAAGCAACAGAAAACGAAGGAATTACAATTAGGATTACTTTCTTTATGTGTCCAAATTTATGTGCTTAATAATTTTTTGTTAAGCCAAAATAGCATCAGAATGACTGATGATATTTTCAATATTTTTCTCTGCTTATTATAGTTTTGTGGAATCTATTTACTGGATGCCCAAAAGTGCTTAGCTTCACTTTATATACCAGATAATCTGCATTGCTGACTCGCCTGCAGGCAATTGTGCCTCACCAAAGAATACAAAATATATATATAACTTAAAGAAAAAGAAATTACCCATGAAAGTTGATAGCATTGTCACACACACCCACACGCGCAAAAAAAAAGGATTTAATTTTATCTGGTATGAGACGGCTTTTTCTTTGAAAGGCTTTGAAATGTGCAGGAATAATGAAGTGTTACTTGAAAGACACTACTCTTGAAGGAAAAGCGAATGTGCTTTTTTTTTTTTTTTTTTCTTCCAGCATTGGATTCCAGAAGTAATGACTAAAGGCAGAGGCTTCATTACGATGATGGTGTTAAGAGCTGTCCTATATCTGAAGTTACCTTTCCCATTTTGACAAACTGGACCAGAAAGGAACACAGCTACTTTGATGAAGCATGACTGATTTTTTTTTTTTTTTAAATGGTTCAAGGTATGAGCTCTATGATATTTCTAAGACATGCCAAACAAATGACAACAAAACTCTTTCAAGGTCTAGTTTGGTGTATTCTCTTGTAGTTTGTTTTGTATTGTGGTAAATTTTTCCAAATGTACAAAACTGTGATGAACTACTATAATAAAGCCTGAACTTTTGTCAAAATTAGAGTTTATTCTGTGGAACATTCTGGCTACTTTCCCATAACCTAACAAAAACTCTCTTAGGAAAATTTAACAGTTAGAGAGTAGTTTCTGGATAATTAAAAGTTACTTTAATAACCTTACCCGGCCAATGTACTTTGATTACTTTCCCTAATCATACCAGGCACTCTTCTGGAAATTGACGAGCAGTTTCCAGTAACCTCTGAATTTACCTAGTAAGTTCTGAAGGAGTGAGCAATAATTTCCATGAAAGAACCTGGTAAGTTCAGTAAAGTACCTAGAGTGTTGCATAAAAAAGTCTCTAATATCCTTTTGGACTCTTTAGACAGAGGGCTCTAATTTCCATAAAGCCTCCTCATAAAACCCAGAAAATGTTTGTAAAAGTTGCTGATGAAAACTTGATTAACTAATGCTAGCACCTATTGTTGAAGACCAAATCTTTTGATTAGATAACTCGTTTTACACTTCATATGTGGGCCTATTGATTGTGGTGACAAATAATGACTCATCAGCTTATTTAAATGCTTTCCTGTGACTTTTAATTAAGGCCTTAGGAATAGGGATAACATTAGGAAATAGAATTTTGTCGAAATCTAAAGAAAATAAAACAGGAAAAAATAAAAAATTTAGCAGGACAAAAAAAGAAGGGATGTTAGCAAAAACAGAAAACACTGATATCAGGTTGAACACTGTCACAGATAAGATTGCTGCTCCATCCTGTTTTTAAGGCTTTAACACTCATTCTACTGTTTTGACACCACTGTAGAGACAAATACAACTAATCCTTTGTAATCCTAAACAATATGTTGACAGACTGAAAGGTGAAAAATGGAGACTTCATGTGCACCCACTATCCTGCAATCTGTCCCCAGAGCTTGGGCCGCTGCCCCCAAATACAAATGAAAACGCTTAAATCTAGGTCATGTCCAGCTAGCTAATGGCTAATTCATACAGCATTAGCTATTTGTCAAAGCAAAGATTTGAATGCAACAATCTCAATAAAAAAGGTTCTGTGTTGAAGGGTGGGGGAGGGAAGTGTTAAAGGTATTGCTAGGTAGCCATTAAAATGCTTTATGGAAATGGTGTTGGTAGATTTGTGTAATCCTAATGCAGCGCCACTGATCTAATTATGATAACATCATTTTGATTAGTGACACATCAGAGGGGTGGATAAATCGAATGCAGAGGCTCATTAGTAGCCCATTGTAATCAAAGCAGATCCAGTTTATGTTTTTTAGGAAGGAGCACTCCATTTTTGCAGATAAAAAAACTGCTTTTAAAAAGCTGCAGGACCTAGACTCAAACTTTTTATGCAGCACATTAAGGAGTACGACCCAAACATGCCTGACTGTTTGCCATTCTCTTGATGCACAATGGCGATACTGGTTTCAAGCTTTTCGTCATTCCCTGTGCCAACATACAAAAAGAGTCCACGACTAACCAGAGAAGGCAAATGGCTTCCCATTTAATCCGATTTCAACGTGACAATGCAGAGTGGAGATAGGGAGGAGGCCTGAGTTACAATGTGCAAAGTGACAGATTATGCTGATCCAAGCTCAGGGAATGCTTTTTTTGTGAGGAAAAAAAAAAGAAAACATCTAGTTGTTGGGGGGTTGAAGGAGCACAAAGCAAGGGGATGGTCTGACAGCAAGAGAGAAAGAAAAGTCGTAAGGAAACTCCTAAAAGCGCCAAATCGACAAGAAAAGGACCCCCACTAATAAAAAATCCCCACCTCTGACTTTGCTTACTCTTTCTGCCAAAAAAAAAAAGGAGGGGAATTTCAGAGGAACAAGTAGCTCTTGGAGAAACAATGACCATTATGTTCTTTTTTGATTTATGAGGTGCTGCTTTTAAAGATTCCGTCGCCAAACAGGCAATTCTGTGACACTGGGATCCTCTTTCTTCCTGCTTTTCTTTCAGAGTGAACCATTGTTCCTGAACGCAGGGGTGAGCAGGGCAGTGGTCAGGGGCAGAGGGGCGGGGATGGGGGCAGGGTGAAGAGGAGTTGTTGGAGGAAGAAGAAGAAGAAGAAGAGGAGGAGGATGGAGGGTGCTGGCGGCAGGATGAGTGGAGCACTTCTCCATCCTTCAAAATCAAGTGAGAGGAACCTTTTGGAGAGCTCTTAAGAGAAGCGTGTGCCAGAATCACCCTGCAAACAACACCCTGCTCCTCTAAGATAACAACAACTCCTCTGGGTTCAACTGTCTGGCTTGAGGGAGAGTAGTTCTGTAAATAACCATCACCCTCTTCAATTTATTTGCTTTACTATGAACTCTCTCATTGTTTGCCCCTCCGTGCCTCTTTAAACCGCCTCTCTGAGGGTATTTCCAAGTTGAAAAGCACACCGAACATGTTGATAAGACAGAATCCACAGAGACCCTTGTCAAAAGACGGCCTCATACTGAGGTGGGCAACGTGGCCCTTTGGCCGCTTGTTTTTTAAAGCGTCATCATCTCGCCGGAGCCAAACAGGACGCAGGAAACGGGTTATTTCTGTCTGATGCCTCTGCCTGTCATGTTTGATTTGATGATAACAGGCTGCCAATAAGCTCCCTGTGTCACAGCATCACTCTGTAAAAGGAAACCATTTGACAATTTTTCTCGTCAATACAAAATGTTTTCAATTGTCTTGCATGTCAGGGTAGTTGATAAAGCATTTGAATCTCAAATTAGGGTTTGTCTATTTAAATGCAGTCAAATCAGAGGGTGTTTTGTATCTGCGAGCAAAGAGAGGGTGTGGTTTTAGTGTTGTGAGCTTCTTAAGGTTGCATGGAGATGTTTCTATGGATGGAAAACCCTGAAGTGAGAGTTGCACTCTCGTGGGAGGTATAGTTCCCTAAAACAACCGTGTGTGTAAATTAGTTATAAGAATTTGTGTATCTTTCAGGATAAGATTCACAAAGCCTAAAAGAAATCGGACAGTTGCTATGTTCTTTGTTGAAGGTCCTGAACTTTCCTCATGTTCTTCACCCTTCTGCCCTTTTCATTGATCTACAAGGTTCCCTCGACCTCTTGGAATCAGGGTTTGAAGTTCGATAGAAAAGGGGAGCTTCACAAACAGGAAGAAGAGGAGGGTGGAAATCAGGATAGGATTTCTGAAAGGAGCTCTTTCTTTTCAACAGTTCTCTGAACTCAGCCCTTCTCAAGGACCAATGAAGCATTTTTAGGAAATACTTCATTTCCTAAAAATGAAAGTTGCTCGTCACTGACAGATAAGCTGCTTGAGCAAAACTTGCTCGGTCACATATAAGTGTGCTGATTTGAATTTCAAATCCCTTGAGAACATTTGAGCTACATTGCATGAGCAAACAAAACACTTAGCTTTATCTTATAATGACACTAATATTTTAGGTTTTTAGAAAGTCATTGGTGTATAAAAATGTTCTCCTTGCCAGTAAAGATTTTAGGATTATCTTCTATTCTTCTTCAGTGTCTATTAAAGAAATTCATTCTCAAAGCATGACACAGCCACCACTATGTTTTGTTGTTAGGTTGGTTAACTTTTGGTCAAATGGTAGTTTGTCGCCACACACGGGGCATCGTGTACAAAAGCATGTGTACGGATAAAAACCACACACGATTCTGTTGGCTCACTAAATGTTTGGAAAGCACACACAGAAGCCAAGCATTTTGAAATATGGGCTCATGGCGCTTTGCCTCTGACATCACATCTAACTGCAGAGCGCAACTCTGGCTGTAAATTAAAGGAATAATGAGGGCAGTTTATCTTTGCTCTGTTTCAAGCACTTGAAGCTGAGCCCAGGTGTTAGCATGTTGCCACCGAGAGCTTCCCGACACTTCATTTCCTCCCTGAAGAGAACCAGACTTTGCCTTCTTTGAAACTCACATCTTGCTTCATTGAGCAAAAAAGATGGATAGAGAAGATCTCTGGGCCTGTGCTTTCATTCTGACGCATTTTGCAGATGCAAAAAAACAGAGGCATGCCTTCCTCTACTCTTGCTATATAATACGCCCATCCTCTGTGTTTGCATGGACATTAGGCACCTCCATGCAACGCCACAGACGCATCAGCCTGATCGGACCAAGGTTTCAAATTTATAGGCTTCACTGAGTAAAGGTGTCACTGGAAACTCAAGAGAGTGGCTGCGCAGAAGCCCCCATCCAAGTCATCTGTCTGCTAAAAGGATTAATAATTCAGACTGGCCTAGTATCACACACTCAGGACGCTGTGTATGGGAGAGAAAATATCATCCAGCCACAGTGAGAAGAGCCGTCTGACAGCTAAATTCCTCCTCCGATTACTTGTTGTCAAAAGTGCCTGTCAGGCTGACTGGAGCAACCGCTGACTATTTTCAACTGTGGCCACTGATACATGGGTTGGCTCGCAGTGAGGAGTCAGAGCAGGTAGTGTTCACGCTTTTGTTTCACAGTGTGTGCATAATTTCAATGGATAACAGTTTTATCAGATGGGAAAGAGGAAGGGAGATCGAAGGAAGTGGCCCCAGACTGAAAAGAAAAAAAAAAAAAAATAGAAAAAGAAACTCGCTGACACTTTGACACTCAAACTCCGAGGCTTAGATTTGGAGTCCTGATCTGAGTTGATGAATGCGGCTCCCAGAAACCCCCTGAACCTCGTTCTGCTGCTGCATGAAGTCAGAGCGGCATGAGAATCCGCTGACCCTCGGAGTAAACAAACAGACGCAAATTGTCCCTCCGTCATTTCATTTCTCACTGAAATCAGGGAGTTGCAGTCTGATTCTTCAGAGCAGAGCCTCATACATTCTGGTTGTGCGCGTGTGTGTATATGAGCAGGGGAGGGAAAGTGAGTGACAGGCTCCATGAATCAACAACAAGAGAAGGAGAGTCAGGGCTTGCGGTCACACACCAACCCAACTGGTTCTGGGATCAAACCAGTTTGGTTTCTGGAGGCAACATCAGACATAGCAAAGTAAAAGAAATAAACAGAAAACTGTTGCCGCTCAAAACATTCCTCTCTGACACTATCGCGGTCTGCAAGCACAAATTATTCAATTCTGCACCGAGCTCTCTCAAAATGTGTTTTTAAGTATATCTGCTGCTCTTTGGCACCTTTTGGGATGCAAACCAAGAATGTGCAGAGCCATAAAGGATCTTTCGGGCCTGTGTGGAATTACAGAGCGTTAATAACTCTGCAGAGACGCGAGACAGCCCACCATGTGGCATAAATAAAACAGAGGAGTTGGTGAAAGGGATGGCAGCGAGCAGAAAATAGCAGTACCTCCTCCTGTCCCCTGGGGAATTGGGGCGGGGGGAGCATTCCTTCACAAGTACCGTCCATTTTTCTCTTCTGCCTTTTACAGAGGTTGCCCAGAAAGCTTTGCTGGTTTGAAACGGACATGACAGATGCATTTCATTGCTGACACTCAAACATCTTTGCAGTTTGTCTGACGTGATACAAGATGAGAACACGCAAACTTTCAGACAGACCACCCAATTTGATTAGCACTCGTAATTTGCTCTAGTCAGTGTTAGCTGAAGGATCAGAGCTATAATGTCAATCAAAAGTATTTCTAGGTAGTTATATATAAATAGAGCAACATAAAGTAAGGTAAAATTGCAAAGTGGAATACTTTTTCTCCATTTGAACACATTTCATACCATAGCAGCTCTGGCTGTCTGCTGATCACAGCGCTTTCTTGCATCAATTTGCTATGTCCCCCTATATAACATGCACCTAAAAAAATTTTTTTTTTAACCCTTTTCATCTGCCCACTCCTTCACAAGACCCAGATCTGTTTAGTGTTTATCTAACAGCTTTTCCGCTCACTGATTATTTCTATAGTTTCTTGATATCTTCTCTGAAAAGTGCAGGGAAGGCCAATGTCTTGGTAGGTTTACAGTCGTGTCATGTTGTTTTTTATTTTTAGAAGTTTTGGGACTTTTTTTTGGTAACTGAACCCTTCACTAAACACCACAAGCTGTGTTCCTTGGTCTTCAATATGCTAATTTGACAAACCCTTAAGGCCAACCCAGGACAGCTGGATTAAATCTGACTTTTGAAGGTAACCAATCCCACTGGATTTTATTTATGGGTGTCAGACTAAACTGGAATGGATATACCGAAGATGCCGTATTCACTTTTCCATTTTTTTGTTGTAAAATAAAAAAATAAAAAAACACACACACAAATCATTCTCCTTACACTTCACAATTAAACTTTGTGTTGGTGTAACAAATAAAACCCTGATAAAACACATTTTTGGTTGTGATGTGACTAAGTGTAAAAAGTCTGTACGTCTGAATACTTTTGCCATAATCTATGGCCGACAGATTCCACTTCTCCACCAGCACTGGGGTGGCTGACAGCTCGGATGCAAAAAAACGATGGACCGTGAAAGAATGGGGAAAAAAAGAAGGAAACAATACGGGCAAACAGGAACGAGAAGCTCCAGGTGAAGACTGATGCGTGGTAGCATTTGTGTGTGTGGGCAGAATCAAGCATTCTGACTGATTTCCTGACACTTGACATGCACCAGGAGGCACATGACTCCTTGATCTCTCTGCAGTGAAGCTGAATAAAAGATGAAACAGACTCGAGATGAACATACATGTCGCCACCCCCTCCGTTCTCTCGAGACGTGCGGAGACAGAAGCAGTGAGGGAGCTGCTTTGCATCCTGTTTGAATTGGCTGTCAGCCGTAACGGCATGCACACCTTTTTGAAGACAGGTGAACTACAAACTGTGTGCGTGTGTGCATGCACGAGGAAGAGGGGGATTTCCTCTTTAAAGTATGTCACTCACATCTTCCTGTGTGTTGAGGTTATTATTTTGCTTCCATTCACACTGCAGCTGTCGTTGCAGGTTAATGCTTCACAAATTCCTAAAGACAGCCTGACGTTCCAACATGTAATTAGCTGCATGGAGTCGGAAAGCACCAGTCTTGACAATTAACCTGCTGCATTCAGAGGAAAATGGGAAACATGTTTCCCTTTACATTTCAGCCTACCTGTTGTATTGTATTGACAAGAGCCATTAAAAATATGTCTTCTGGCTACATTGAAACACAATGTGTTGAGTTTTTTCTGATTTACTCCTATGTCGCTTCTAATATTTTTTATTATTTTTGATTAGGTTATGTTTTTGTGTTTCAGTTTTTGAACTCAGTTTAATATTTGGTCAGTTTTTTGTTGTTGTTTTTTTTAAAACAAACATATGCCTATAAATCTTTGTCTTTTGTGTTTGTGTTTTATTTGTCCATCCACCCATCCATCCAAATTAATGGGTTATTAAATTATTGAAAGGATGGCTGACTCATTCATTAATTTGTCAATTGGCTACCCATCCATCCATCCATCCATCCATCCATCCATCCATCCATCCATTCATCCATCCATCCATCCATCCATCCACTATAGATAATATTTTGGTAAGAAAATAAAATAAAAAAAAATAAAAAATGGTGACTCAATTGTCACAAATATGAGAGTTTACGTGAGACTTTGAGATCGGAGGTATTTGAATAGAATAATGTGACTCTATTTACTGAATATGATGCTGTCGGCGAGTTATTTGTGCCAAGTGTGCGATTCAGAGCACAATAACCTGCGTGAAGAGAGCGTATAGCTGGCTTGTCTGACCTGAAGTCAAAGTGTTTTTACAGCTTTTATGAGGGAATCCAACAACTCTTATGTGGAAAAGCAGAAAGCAATAGTGTGAACCAGGCAGGGAGAGGTGACTCAGGGGCTTCTAATGAGCTCTGCTCTTTTACTGCCAGGCTAATGCAAACCTCTGGGGGCCTCGGTCGCTCTCAGTCTGAGCCCGGTGAGTATGTCCTCTCTCCCACAGGCAGACCGGCTCTGCAGCACTCTAATGGGCACCTCTGGGACTTTATACCGGGACAAGTGTGGCGTCTAGGCAGGTTCTCTTCCCAGAACATGAGCGAGGACTTCCTCTGCTGAGCTATCTTTAGCACAAGTTTTTCTTTTTCTCCTCCAGGTGGGCTCCTCTAATGCGCCAATGAGTGTTTATTTGGCTGCCATGAATGACCAACAGCTCCAAAGGGAGGGCGTCTGGTTCTGTTCTGACATGTTTAACAACATCCAAATTATCGCCTTATTAAAAGGGCCTGAATCACACATTTCACAGAGGGACGGCTTGTTCACCGCTTGTACACAAAGCTACTTTTATAAAGCTTTTGGAAAGCATGTTGTCATGTGAGAAATTTCTAAACATGATGAAAGGTTTAAAGTGTGAAACTTCCTGTCAACCCCCCACTCCCAAATTTCCATATTGTCTTCACTGAACAACAGGAGCAGGAGTTTTAGGGGAAACAACACACCCCAGTGCTGCCACTCCTCTCTCCACAGGTCTCTCCTGTCACTATTAACTGGCTGTAATTTAGGCTTGAAAAGCGCCTTTTCTCCATTTCTCAACCCCCCTGGTCACTGTGTGTGTTTTTAAATAGGCCATGCCAGCTTAGGCAGCGGGGAAAGAGGGCTTCCGTGCTGACCGAAAAGGAGAGCGAGAGCGGCGAGGCCTGCCACGAGCCCCGCCCAGGAATGGACAAACTGAGCGCAACATGTGACACTATTCTTGCTCGTCAGTGGCAAGAGTGCACAGCTGGAAGAGTGGAGAGCAACTTTTCATAAAGGGGGTGGCTTAAGGGATTTTTTTTTTTTAGGGAGTAACTGGGAGGTGGACGTTTCTTTTGTTGTGTGTGTGTTATTATTGAGGGTTTGAGCAGAGAATGTGAACCTGCTGTCAGCTATACGGTTGGCTGAGTCTTTGAGGAGCCAAGGAGTTCCAGGAATCAGGAAACAAGCTGAGATCTAAAGTATCTGATCATCCAAATTTAGGGTTTCCTCTCCACAGCTGGACGAAGCACCTACATGCTTGCTGCTCCAGTGCTTAGCAGAGATTCTTCTTTGAAATATTCACCAGGATTCTATATGACAGTGAATGAACTAGAGAAAAAGATATGGAATCATTATGAAGAGGACAGGGTAGGTCTGTTTGGAAGGATGTTTAAAGCATGATTAGGTTACAAAACTATTTTCCCAAGCTTTCAACATCTCAGAGTGCTGTTTAATCCATCATTTGAAAATAGAAAGAGTATGGCACAACTGCAAAATTACCAAGACTTGACTGCCCACCTATACCAACAGGCCAGGCACATAGGGCACAGTCCAATCTCTTATCCAAATATTAAAAGGGTCAATAACAAGATTCACCCAGCTAAACAAACAGAGCATTAATCAGCGAAACAGCCAAGAGGCCCACGGTGCCCCTGGAGGAGTTGCAGAGAGCCACAGCTCAGGTGGAAGAATCTGAGCAGGACAACTATTTGTCGTGGATTTCATAAAAATAGCATTGGCAACAACAAAACAACTGTTTGAAGAAACAAAATTATGAATTTTCAACAATCCACATAGTGGACACAGATTAGACAGCTTACAAAATGTGTGGTGGAAAACAAACAACGCACATCCTGCTGATTGAACAAACCACACAAAGAAGCACGGTGGCTGCATCGTGTTCTGATGACGCTTATCTTTAGCGGTGACTGGGAAGCTGGTCAGAGTTGATGGATGGAGCCAAATCGAGGCGATAAAAAGTAAACCTGTAGCTGCAAAATAATTGAATCTAGAGTAAAGATTTCCCTTTCAACAGAAAAAGAATGCTAAACACACAGCCATACTTCCAATAAAATGGTTTAGCCCAGTCAAACTCCAGACCTATATCTAGTTGAAATACACAAAATCCAAAAGCCACAAATTACTTTTCTTTAGATTCACAACTATGGGCTACTTTGTGTTGGTTTGTGACATTAAATCAGAATGAACATTGAAGTTTGTGGTTTGAATGTGGTAAAATGTGAACATATTTTGAGCACTTAGTAGTTTTTAATCAACAGTCCTTCAGGGTTTTTGAGGACTCTTAAAAGAGCCTCTGGAGAACCATTGATAGAGACCATGTTTGACTGAGTCCAACTCTGAACAGTGGTGGTTTAAAACTTTTTTGCATAACTTCGTAAAGCTTTAAAACCACATTGCCAAAATCCATGGCGGGATTTGCAGCTTCCTGTATCTCTGCAGATGGTCAACACGCCGCCTCTGTCAACGAGCAGTCATGGGTCTGACCCCCAGTCCGAAGCCTTTAACCCATCTCTATACATCACCTCCAATCAGGCCTGACCGATCAATACTCCTCATCCCCGAGGAGCCGGGTCGCTGTGACATTTGTGTTCGGTGTCTGACTGTTGCAGCCTTTTGTGATTGAAGACGAAGATTATTTGTGGTTCCACAGCTGAGCCTGTCCAAACCACCCCACAACATTTCCCCAATGTATGAAAACACTAGCAATACACGCTTTTTGTTTTCCCCCTGCCCCTTTTCTCTTCTTCAGGGCTTGATGCCTTTCACTGACACTCTATAGAGCCAGGTGGCCTTTTGGCCATTCAGAGGAAGGAAGCAGGGCGAGGTCAGCGTGGCAACAAAACAGCGGACGGGTCACCTACGTGGAAACAGGAGAGCTCCTGCAGCGAACTGATAAAAGGGCGTGCAGCCATCCAGAACTGTACCCGACACGGCCGGGAGCTGCGGCTTGACTCCGGTTTAAGAACTATCAGAGATGGAGGAGACACATGGCGGCTTTCAAACCGCGCAGACTTCCTCAATCAGACCAAGTCTGACAGTGGAATAAGTGTTTTTTTCTTCCTGTCTCTCCCTCCTTTTCAACAATGCTCCACTTGTCCCTTTGTAGCACCCTAAGTAGCTTCTGCTGATGCTGCTTTGTGGGTATGTTTACCTCCACAGAGTTTTTATCACAGCTAAGATACAAAAGGGAGACCCGAGAGACATCCTGCTCAGCACGGCGCCAATTCAGCCTCAGCAGACTCCTGACAACAGCCGGAGCCCGAACCGCATTAAGTGAAGAACAGAAGCTGCACAGCTCAGACATGAACAGTAACTCTTATGATGTTTCAGACCAGAAAGCAACATATGACTGACAAACCACTTAGGTGCTCCAGTGAAAAACAAACTTCTCAGCAGCACTGACACTGCATACGGAGGTTTTGTCACTTCACAACTTCAAATTTCTTTGTATCTTATTGAGATTTATGTCATACCAAAACACAAGGTAATGCATACTGACGAAGTAGAAGAAGGATATGTGAGTTTTATTATTTTTTTCCCACCAGAGTTAGTTTTCCAAGTCTTGACACAGATTCTCAACTGGCTTTAGGTCTGGACTTTGACTGAGCCTTTCAAACAAATGAACAAGCTTTGATAAAAACCATTCCAGTTTAGCTCTGACTTTGTGTAAGATGAACCTCCATGCCAGTCTGCTGCTTTCCTTGGTTCCCATGTTGCTGTTTGTTCCCTAATGGTCTCAAAACAAACATCTGAGGTTTCCACCAAACAGCTGAATTTATACTGAGATCAAATAATCAACAGGTGGACTACTACCAGGCAATCTATTGCAATGGATTTTATTTGTGGGTGATAGGAATAAAAAGGGCCCGACAAACGTTTTTAGATTTCAAAATTTTGAAAACCATGTAGTTTTTGTCCCTCACTTTCATTATGCTCTACTTTGAGTTGACCTACCATTTAAAATCCCAACAAAAACAAAGTTTGTGGTTTTAACATGACCAAATACGAAAAAAAGCTCATATGGCGTGAATACTTTCACAAATGACTGTGCGACCGTACACTCCGTCCCCAACATGTGCTTGGCTTCTGGTTTAAATCTAAAGGGAGGAGCGTCAGCCTGGGCCCTGACTGCGAGCTGAGACCAGAGCCCACGACACGACAGCAAGACCACAAAGCAGCAGTTATATATCAAAGCCCCATCTGAGCCAATATGGCTAAATGGAATATGAAAAGAGAAACACGGACCACAGGCTGACAGACAAGGGCCTGCAGTCAGTGAGAGTAAATAAAATTAACTCTTTGAAAAAATGTTTCAGCTGTTTTTTGTTTTTTTTCCCCAAGTGATAGAAGGGTGATTCAGAGTGGCACTATTGTTAAAAAATAAGATGTATAGAGTTTTAATATTCAATCACCCAGAAGTAGAAATTATATACTGTATACAAATACTTTTACTTTATATCAATTTAATGCATCAAATCTGAAAACTCCCACTATTTTCAGTCTTACTAAATGTTTTATAAAAATGTGGTGCATCCGATTTGAATAAAATATTTTCCAGATTGATTCCTTGTTAGAATTAGTTCTGTAAATTTATTGTCAATACTTTAAGAATATATATTGATTTTAGCTAAAGAAAACTTCTTGTATAATGGTGAAACGGGTGCAAACAGAAACTAATGAATCAATGTTTCTGTTCAGTGTGACCCTTTGAGCTTCAACTGCCTCTTTATGAATGTATATGTGTTCCTTTAGGCCAGTTCATGCTTGACCACACAGTGAAAATGTGTACCTCCTGATATGAGGACCCCTCGGTCAAACGCATGAATCACATGTTTTTGTCTTCGGCACAAATAAAAACTGTCAGAGGACATCAGAAATCCACAATAAGAGTTGTTATCTCCACCTCCTCCTCTCTCGCACTCGCTTTGTGGAATTCCAGCTTTAAATGCGTGTCCGGAAAGGAGGGAGGGGACGGCTGGGAGATTGTGCAAATGAACAAACAAAACAAGAAGAGGTTAGTTGCACAACCCCTGATACCCTAATAACTGTCTCAATCTCTGTCCCCATAAATGATCAGATCAGATTGCCATAGCTTTCATTTCAATGCCATGCAGCTCTTTTTTTTGTTTTTTTTTGTTCTGTTTTCCTTCTGTCTGGAAAATTCCATCTCTTTCCCCAAAGTCATCTCCAGTATCAGGTCCTAATAGTACACTCAGGAGGGCTTGGTGATGAATAAAGTATGATTTCCTTTCACTGTCCATCTTCTCTCCAAAAAAAACAAAAAACAAAAAAAAAAAAAACCTATGTCATGACAGATTTCACTTTCAATTATACTGAAGAAGCGTTGAACAAAATCTTCCTTAAATATCCAATTCAACTCAAATGCTTTTCTTAGAGTTAACTTAGAATCTAAAACACAAATCTAAGCAACCGGGGGGGGAAAAAAAAACCCAAAACAGCTAAAGTCCTGACTTCTTCCCAGAGTTTAAGATCAGTATTAGATTTCACGGCCTGAGACGTTGCAGAGACGCTTTTCCACATGCAGTTGCAAGCTCCGTAGGTGGAAACAGTAAAATAACAGCCTGCCTGCACAGTCCCCAAAACTTTCAAACTGGTGGCAGTAAATCAAAGTTTGTATCACAGCAGGCGCACAAAGCATCACACAAACCAGGGACTGGTGTCCCTATTTCAAATGCTCCCAACATTTGGTTCTAATTCGGAAACTTTTCCACCCTCTCTACATTGCTGAAGCGTAATGCTCTGTATATTTAAACATCCATTTGTTCATTATTAACACACGAGGTGGTTCTCGTTATCCCTGCAAAAACTAACTGTGGAGACAAAAAAAAAAAGAAGGTGATCTTAATGTACGAGTAATTTCAGTAGCTGATTTGCAAATGGTCGAAGTAACTGATGAGGATTGAAAACCGCAGTTGAACCTTAATTAGGCTTTAAAACATGTGCACAATGGGAAAAAAAAGACCAAATAAGTAGAATCTGCTAAAAACAAATAACATCTGATTATGTGGAGCGCAAACAAATGCAGTAATTAAGCTCAAAAGTGCTCCAGCTCCTCACATTAACACTTTATGATGTAAATGAACAGGATAAAGTTGGTTTAAGGGGTTTTATTCCACAAAGTCTCCTCACTTTTGTTCACTAAATCCCCCTTTTTACACTGTTTAGAACCAACTGACACACTAACGGTAGAAAAGGATGAAAGAGCAGACCAACTTTTCTTTTATTCCCCCCGCCCCCAACCATAGGCGTTGCCGGGCCCGTTTTTTACCCGGGTGTTCCAGTACGTATCTGCCCCAGTAAAATTATCTGATCAAATTTCAACAATTACAGCCCAAAGATTTACTTAAAATGATTACAGGAAGCTCCAGGAAGAAAAAGATAAAGGAATAAGGAAAGATTAAAGATTCATGCATGGTGCTGTTTGTACCGATAAGTGTAGCCGGTCATGCCTCAATACAAATGTGCTAGAAAAAGTTCAGTACAAGAAACGCTGCACACACAAGTTAGCCAAAACGTGATTTAGATTCTAATTGCAATAACAAAGCAGGCTCTTACATGAATCTGGTTTCGTCTGAAAAAACTACAACTGGGTTTTTATTATTATTATTATTATTATTGATAAACAGGCATCTGGCTACAGCTGCTGGTTTTGCAATAGAAAACCAAGTTGCAATAGTTTCTTGATGACTTTCTACTAGATCAGCCTAAAGCCTTCCTGGAACATTTGCCTCACACTACAAAACAAATTTTTGGTTCAGTGAGCATGAACTGCATGGCACCCATGTAATTAGCTTATATTTGCTGCAGTCAAAGTAATTCACATTTTTCACTCCAACGTGGAAGCTCAGTTCATATCCCACATTTCTCCTGACAGAGTCATGTGGAGCACAAACAAAACTCAGAGGTGAGTAGGTTCTGGATTTTTTTTTTCTCATGAAGCACGGTAATTCAAATCTCACATAATATTAGAGATTTAAAGTTCAGAAACTTATAGAAGAGTTGAAAATAGCTCTTTAAAACAAGGTAAAGCCATGTGGTAGCCATTTTAAAATCCTAATTCAGAACTCAAGTCTACATGAGCTTAAAAAGATCATGAGGTCTTATTAAAGTACAATATTTGTCTTAATTGCAGAGTATTTCATTGTTTCTATAGAAAAATTCACAATAAAAGAAAATTCACTGCATGCTTTAAATGTAAATTCTGTGAAGGTCATGATGCCTGTTTGGGGATTTTATTTTATTTTTCGCAAACGTTCTAAATCTAGCGATGTCAAAGGGTAATTACTTTTTGTTCCAGTTCATTATATAAATTAAGAGATAAATTTACAGTCAGCAGCTTGTTTCTTACAATGAAGGATCCTGACGGATGTTAGAATGATGAATAATGCATACAAGTTTCAATCAGCTCTGATCTGCCCGATATTTACTTTATAAAATTCCCAAAAAAAAAAAAGAAAGAAGTCGGTAGGATTTGGAGACATAGATCCAATCCAATTGAAAGTCAATCAACAACGCAAAGTCAGAGTTTATATGACGCTTCTTATCGCAGAATCAGGGTCTGATTTTGCAACACCAAAACTTCAGTCAGCATAAACTCGCTTTTATTCAACCTCCCGGTGTTAACTGGGCCGCGACACCTTCAACTACTGAAAAGTTGACACAGAAGCGCCTGGAGGCTGGAGATGCAGTGTTGCGCCGCGTCCAACAGAGATCACTGCGCATCGCAGAACCAGCGTCTGAGACGGCGGCAGCAGCTCCATATGAGAGTCAACATATGTTTCAAAAACATAATTAAGCTACATGCTTGCAACAACCGGTCGACTGAAAAATGAAGAGTTAATTCATTAATGAGGCCAAACCTGCTTAAAGACGAAAAGAGACCACAAGTCTGCTCATTTTATTATGCTTAGATCGGAATTAAATTCCAGTTTCATTTGCTCAATTTTCTGTTTTATTTATTATAAATATTACAATTGCGCCTTCTTAAGCCAAATATGATAGATGCAAATATGCAGTTGTGCGTAAAAAGTAACAATCTTTTTTTTCCAGTGAAAATCTTTTACATTTCCATAGTGTTATAAGCGCACAAAGCTATTTAAGATTTAATCTTTTAATTAATAATGATTTTTTTTTTTTTTTTTAATTACTATCATTATTATTACCTGTACCACTCCAGTCCGTTCTCGTAGTTGCGGTCGAAGAAGTGCGGCTCCGCTCCCACGGCCCTGATGTCCGGGTGTACCCGCAGGAACTCCAGCAGAGCCCGCGTGCCTCCTTTCTTCACCCCGATGATGATCGCCTGCGGCAGCTTCTTGCTCCCGGAGCCGTTGGAGAAGCTGGACATGGCGCTCGGATCCGGAACTCTGTCTCTATCCGCGTCCAGCAGGTCTCTGGACGCCGCGGTCCTGATGGACGGCTCCTCGTAGTCGCTCTCCACGTCCTCCCAGGGCTGCGGCTTGGCCAGCAGTCTGGACACCAGGTCCGACCTCCTGCCCGTCGCCGGAGCGGTCTCCTTGCCCCGCGGGGTGTCCGCCATCACCAAGCCGGGCATGGTGGAGCAGTAGCCCACGCAGGAGTAGAGCATGTAAACCCAGACTACGAACATGATGCTGAGCAGGAGAAGTTTCTTCTTCACGGGGCTGGACCAGAAGGCATGCAGGCTGTGGAAAACCGGGCTATAATATTCCATAAGCCTTCCTGGAGCAAATCAGATCCCAGCGGCGCATAGTGCCCAAACTCACTCCCTCTGGCACCTCTGCAATCCCCGCAAAATTAAACACATGCTCACCCCTTCAAAATAAAAAAAAGAAGAAAAAAAAAACACTAACTAAAATGATAATAATAATAATAATAATTAAAAAAGAAAAAAAAACTTACAAAGAAAAACACATAACAACTAAAGTGAACGGGATCGAAGAGATGGAGACATCCGGGATTGAGACCATAGTTACGGTTAAAACTATGTAATTGCGCCCGTCGCTCCTCGGCGCTGCCGCTGCAGCTTCGTCTCATCAGCTTTGAGACAGCAGCTGCCGGAGCCGCTCACCTTATAAGGAGCCGCAGACCGGAGTGACGGCGGCTTTAGCCAATCAGCAGTGGGGTGCTTAAATATGCTGCCGCTTGTTTACAGAAGAGGACCAATCGGATGGAGGGAGGGGGGCGTTTCTGAGCCGTGGGATCCTAGGTATGGAAATTAGGCGTGTGTGCGTGTCGGCGTGCGCGTGTTGGGCTACTGCTGAGAGGGAGTTTGGAAAACTTTCTTATTTGGCAATTAAACTGAGGTTTTTCACGCGTTTGCCCGCAGGCACGCAGTTCAGATGAGTTCAGACGACCTGAAACTTAACAGTTTATTTTGACTTGTCTACACATGTTGTTTGACTTTGCTTTGCTGACAGCAAAATAACCCAATTTTTTATTTTTTTTTGTTAAGCAACAAAAGCAGGCTTAGTATGTAAATTAAACACTACCCACAGCTGTCGCTAATTATACACTAATAAAAATATAATTTGGAATTTAACCAAATAACATTTTGCAAACATTTATTGATCTAGATATCTATCCAGATCACGATGTAAGAATTAATAAAGCTTAAAAGCTAAATTAATCTTAAATTAATTAGTTATTTTTAAGTGTACTTACTCAGCACAATTAGTAAAATTACATTGTTATTGTCACTAATAATTCGTTAAAAATAATTACTAAAATAAAGTCGATTCTAACTGTTCTATTTTTGTTGACTTGAACTTTAGAAAGTTCAAGTCAGTAACTCTTTATTTGTATTTTAATAAAAACATAATAATAAGTTAAAAAAAACATCCTGGAATATGTTTTTTCATATTTGTTTGAATAAACAAATATGAAAAAACATATTCCAGGATGTTTTTTTGCTTGAATAAACAAATATGTGTTTGATCACCAGGAGGTTCAGATACAGAATATTAACATGAAAAGGAAATTTCTGAATACATAATCATATTTTTTCTTTTTTCTTTCTTCTTTTTTTTAATGTGAACTTAAAACCTAAATGTTCAATAGTTCAAAGGACCTGTTTTCTGGATGCACAGCTAGTATCACACCTCAGCTGGATTTCTCCAAAGCAGCCAAATTAAGTTGTATGAAATAGCAATAAATGTTTAAAATCTAAAAAAAAGAAAGAAATATAAACCTTTCCCCTTGACAACCAGAGGATGACTGCCTCATAATGAGCAAGTTCAAAAAGTTTGACTCTAAATTAGTTAAAGCTGGATAAGCACCTCTCTCTTCCAATGCAAAAACCTTCTCGGCCACAATGACAATTGTCGACGTTTGCTACATTTATTCGTAATATAATCCATATGAGCATATGAGCCGTTCCATCCTACAGCTGGACATCACACACTATGCATAGCAATCGACTGAACCAACATCTGGAGGTACATTTAAGTAGAACACTTGATATTGCTGGAATTTAATTAGTTTTGAACGTCACAATAAAAAAATAAATAAATAAAACAAAAAAAAATATTCTTACAAATAAAAATAACAGCTCAAATTTCACACCCCCATTCTTTTTTATAGTGTATTTATTTACCAGTTAACACACATATAAAATCAGCTGATTAAAGCAAAGAAAGACAACTGTCTCAATTTCTTTACCCATGACAAATACAACATTTTATCAACACCTATTATTTGTTCATGTTAAGCCATCATTCAAACTTTACTTTTATAAGCTAAACTTCTATATTTCAGAACTTTGATACTCAACAGGAAACTTGTTGCACAGTTTACATTTTTCTGAAGACAGAAAGAGGTGTTGAGAGTTCAAGTTAAAATCTCTTTTCTGCATTTCTTTGTGCACTGACTTTATATTAATTTATCATCATCTTTAAAGTAAAAACTTTATTTCTCTCACTCTCATTCCTAACCACCACTTCCCATGACAGACATGCATTAAACAGCAGTGACCCACCAATACTGCAAACGTTTCCTGTGGCTGATTTAAAATCCAACTTTAAATTTCAAGAAAAGTCTGCAAGCGCGTCATCTGAAACTGTGGTCATGAATAATTGTGTGATATGTTTCTATTCTGGTTGGTCAACTTTTCTCTGTTGAGTCATTATAGGAAAATTAAAATGGAATAATGGGATTAAACCTGGTGAGAACAGAACTTCTTTTAAAACCAGGTTTGATCATCAAGTCGCCATAAAAGATTTATATTGAAGAGTTGAACTGGAAATGTTGTGGTTTGGCCACATAACATTTCCTTAGCATGGCATCATCATTTCACCTTTATTTAGTTCCCTAAAGATCCAATCCGTTTTGGAAACTGAGCTGATGTTTCCACACATCTACAGATTTGTCACTTTTACAGTTGCACATTTTATTCAGAAGGTTCTATGATGCTCGTTTTGGACTGAAGGATTCAGAAAATTTAACACAAATTAAACATTTAATGTATTATTTAATGATATTTTTTTTGTTTGTTTTGCTTTTTGTTTAATTATACAGCTTACATATCCCAATTTGAAATCCTTCAAAAACAACTTTAATTTCAAGAGAACTTAAAAATTTTAAAGCTAACATGAAAGCACAAATGAATTTACCAAGACTTTATCTGATATTTCTTAATTTCAACATGATTAAAAAGCTTGTTTTTATTACAAGCATGAATACTTTATGTTTATATTTCTTCATGTTGCATGTCAGTTTCCCCCATTGGACGGAAAACTGTTACATTTGTTTCATCTAACTTTGAGAAGCTTGTAAAAATATTCACATCAGTAGGACATTTTTCCACAAACTTGTACATTGCACATGCTTTCACAAAAATGTGAAATGCTTTCACATTTTCACAAAAATGTGAAAGCATGTGCAAGACCAAACCTAAACTACTGGCCTTTTGATAAAACAGTTCAGTAGGAAACATACACTGCACATCACCCTGAGCCATCCTCATAGTGGAACACGGCAGTGGCAGCATCATGTCAGTTAAATGGTGTAAACTAAGCAATTAATAAATGGAAGAATGGACCAGTCAAAGTCCAGACCTAAATTCAACTGAGAAACTGTGGCAAGACTTAATTGTGCTCATAGATGTTCCACATACAATCGACTGTATTTCAGAAATTTAACATTTTAAACTCACTTTTTTTTCTCCACGGCATACATATTCACTTCTTTGTGTTATAAAAACTGATTAAAAATACATTAAAGTTGCTTTTTTTTTAAGCATTTTGTCTTGTTAATGAATTTTAGGCTTTCAAAATGACCTCTTATTACTGATAATTTAAAATCTTACCTTACCACCAGGGTAGGAGAGACAATTCACTTCTCAAAAGGAATGGCTCTGAGCTCCATGTGCAAGCCAGAAATATGCAGCGACACCACAACATGCAGATCTAAACAAGGAGAGTCCGTGCGTGCTATAAACCCCGTCAGGACTCATCATGTTGAGCCTTTGAGGTGCCTCTCCGTACACTTCTGATCCGGCTGTAACAGCTGGCTCGGGCCTGCTCCGCTCCCACCCTCTGATATGAAACTCCACATCCGGTCAGACACTTTACGAGGACATAGAGCCGTTTCACGTCTCTCGGCCTTGGCTAAATCCTGCCGGTTTTTATGGAGCGAGGGTGGCGGTACCGCTGGGGGAACGGGGAGGGAAGGAGGCGCTTGTCTGCGGCTCCGAGCGCGGCGATGGAAATGTAACCAAACACCCAAAACTTGGTGGAAATAGAGCACATGTTGAATGACAGGTGTAAGGGGTGGCCCGCTAAATAGAGCGGACGATTTGAGCGTAAAGTGAGCATATCCACCGGGGTTTACAGCCGAAACCTGAATCCAAATATAATGGGCAGCGTCACCTAATGAGCTGCTTTGTTTTTCCACTTGATAAGAGTGTGCTACATGCTTTACGTCAAGGAGTTCATCACACACGACACAGAACACATAGTTACAATCATCATATATTTATTGGTTGAGGATAGTTGTCCTTTTGTCCAAAGGGGATAAATGATCCCTTAAAGAAGGTTTATGAAGTTAAACCTCATACACATTTTTTTGTTTCAAAGGAAAATGAGGTTTATTTACTGTCAAGTAACATATCATCATCACGTCTGTCCTGTTTTACCACTTCCTAAAAACCCTACGACAACATGGTTTCCACCTTAATGAGCTGCAGAGGCTGAGGCTTTCCGTGAGAGCGGTATAAACAGTACAAAGTAATTTCTCAGTCAGATATAAGACACAAGAACTGGTGGGACCCTTTAAAAATAAATATACATAACTACAGAAAAAACAATTAAAAGATTGCAACTTGGTGATTTCTGTAAAGCAGTGTGTCAGCAAGCATCTCTCCACCCACGAATACTACAGTTAAAAGAAGGGTCCTCGTTGTTTCGCAGGCGGTGAGAGGGTCAAAGGCGCCGCCGTGTCCTCTGGACTCCGACTGTACTTCTTACAGGTGAGGGCCAGCAGCAGCAGCATGGGCAGGTGCCACAGGCTGCAGAAGAAGAGCTTGCGGGCGCTGTTGCGGTCCCCCTGGTAGTAGAAGCGGGCGGCTAAGTAGCTGATATACAGGTTGATGGGTAAGGAGATGACGGGAAAGTTCCAGGTGGTGACGCCCAGCGCGGGCGCTAGAGTCGTCAGTGGGATCAGGCCCAAGCTGTGGCGCAGGGCCACTCGCTTGCACATGCCCGGGTGGGTGACAGACATCATGCGGTAGCCGCCGCGCGAGTAGTCTTCCCTCAAGTTCCAGCTGAGAGCGTTGAAGTGGGGGAACTGCCAGCAGTAGAGGAAACCGCCCAGTAACAAAGCACCTGGGAGGAGAGACAAAGGGATTCAAAATCAAATAAGATACCAGAGATTTTTTTTTATAACTGTCCCAACTTTGAATACCAGGTGTCGCAATGCAATCATTTTAGGTTGTATCAAGACAAAATGCACTTGGCTTTTAGAAGACATGTATGACTAATATCATCGTACAACAACCTTTTTAAACCCAAACATTAAATGCAAATTCCCCGCTGGGTTTCTCTTCCCCTTTGCTTTTTTCAGGAAACATCTTCTGGCTGACAGTAAATGTTAACTTTGACTGAAAACTGAGGATTAAAAGCACAGACAACCGAGAAAACTTTCACCGCTCTCTCCACACAAAGGTCAACATTTGTGTGGTCTACTGAGTCACTTGGTTTCACATCCTGTTGGGGGTTCAAACAGAACAACAGAACTTACTGAGATCAAGAATCAATCATGCAAATTTTTTACTTTGTTTTAAAGGAGCTGTATTATGTGTTTTCCAGCCACATAGTATCATTTTGATGCACAATCAAGCAAGCTTGGAAACTGCAGTTAGGAGGAGGAGCTTTGTCCTAGAAGGCGGCATTAGGTCCCCCCCATGAAGTTTGCACAGCAGCTGAGTGGTTTCCACGTGAGCTTAAAGGATCAATTCTTGTCAATTTTACATAAATTCACCCCTTCAAGCAATTTTATAGGATAAATCTTTGAATTAATGAAGTGATGACTTCACAAAAAATCCACTGTGTTTAAATTAAGTTTAAATTCTTTGTTTTTAAAATTTTTATAAACAAAATGAAGGCTCAGTGTAAACATGTAGCATAGAAATGACCGTCGGGTGTCTCAGCGATGTTGAACCACATATGACACATTTGAAACAGCTTCTAAATGACACACTTAAGTGCTGCTTAGCTGGAAGAAACATTTCTTCCATTTAGCAAACCACAATGAACCTCTGGTTAAACATTATGATAGAAAATGAGAACTCTCGCAGCAATACTGAGGAAACAGTGAAGAATGCTTCTTTAAAAGCAGTCAAAGTCAAAAGAAAAAGCTGTTCGAAAAGCCATGAGGTGAAAGAATAGGTGTTACACTTGTGCTGGTCGTACCTGGATCCAGACTGCCTGTGGCAGCGCACCAACCCATCACAGGGGGTATTGCTCCAACCACCGCTCCCACCCAGGTGTTGATGATGCTGAGCCTCTTGAGCGGTGTGTAGCAGCAGGTGTACAGAAAGATGTTGAAAGCACCCAGGAAGCCTGTTAAGGGGTTTACTGCCAGCGTGAGAAGAGTAACTCCAGGAATGCCACAGGCCAGAGCGAATGACACGGCATGTAGCGGGCTGATAAGAACACAAAAAAAAAAAGAAAGAAAGAAAAACAAATCAGATAAATCAGCAAGATAAACAGGTACAAGACAAAAGCTTAAAAGGAAAAGTTAAATTACAGAGATTTGAGCTCAGGGAAGAGCCCATCGCTATCCTGGGAACTAAAGGATGATAAAGTTTTGCAAGCTTGTGGAAACACAAGATAAGACAACGAGAGCTGCACGACTTTAGCACTGACACAAACAGACCCACAGGGGCCAGGAGCCAGCATGGCTGCGTCTCAAAACGGGAGCTTAGGAGGAAATTCATCTGATAAGGGCTCATCAGGGATAAAAAAAGTGGCCTCGGCGAGATGAAGGAGCGTGTGCGCACAGCAGAGATCAAAACGAGCTGAGAAAAACCGCAGCAGATCAGCCTGCTGGCTGGATGAAGACAACTTCCTCCTCCTCCTACTCCTCGTCAGCAGCAGCCATGGTAAGGCCTGGTTCAAATTCAGCACCAACTGATCCGTAAATTACAGAGAGGGGAGATTAAAATCTTGACCAAACGCAGGCCTCTTCTTCAAAAAGCAAACAGGGTCTTTATTTTGGTGTGGTTACCACGCAGTGAGATAAGAGCATTAATGTGATCAGTGGTGTTGTGGCTGCTTTATGTGGCCTGAGGTGGAGCCGTTCAGGCTGCCTATGAGCTGTTGACAGCCCTCCGGTAGGGGGGCTCAGCTGGGGGTGGGGGAAGGAGGTGCGTCATATGGTCAGAGGTGGGTTTGCTGCCCGCTGCTGACAGTTTAGCAAAAAGAAGAAGAAGAAGAAGAAAAAAAAATCATCATTTGGACATTGCACCAGGAGGGCAATGTTTAAAGCAGTGGTCGCCAGCTGGTTTGGCTCCAATTAAGGTCAGAAATTCAAACATGAAGCGAGAATACAGAAACAGAAAAACTAGTAAGACGTTTACGTGGCAAAAGGCTACAAATTACTCTTAAGCTACATGCAAAGCAATTATAAAACGTTTTAGAAATATAATGCAATTAAAAAAGGTGAGAAAACACTAGTCATTATAAACTGGCGTAAATCCTAACATATTTTTATGCAGGCTAAGTTTAGAAGCACAGATGGATTAGAAGCAAACCGACAGCAACGGTCAGCCTAAAGTCAAGATGGAGAGTAAAAGAAATCTGGGATGTTTCTTCAGACTAAGATTTTAAGACTTCTTTGCTTGAGAAAAATTTAAAGATAAAAATATGGCCCATATTCCTGCCATAAAGGAAAAGCAAAAAGGGTTTATGTTTTATACAGAAGAGTGAAATTGATGGATGGATGGAAAGAAATAACTCTCAATAAATAAATGAATGTTTATCAATAAAGTGACATTGATAAACATTCATCATGGACAGAAAGCCAGATGCACTGGTTTTGCACAGACGGTTGGATGAATGGATTGTTGGACAGATGTCTGTTTACATAAAACAGACTAGAAAGAAATCTGATTACACCAAATTACTTTTAGTAATTCATATCTATATCACTTAGACAATGGTAAAGAGACTTATGGTCCTGCAACACAAATATTCTCCCACATTTCTTCCTTGCCTGTTCCAATGTGCAAGATAATTGAAGCAACTTCCACACTGCTTCTGACTTTGAGATTAAACCCATAAAATGTGGTGGTTGAATGGCTTATTTGACAGGAACGTCAACCGACCCATATGCTCTCTGTCTTTACACATCATTGCATGTGTGACACAAAAGAGAAAAGGCTGATAGCTCAGATTCACAGACAGATAAACAAATGACTTCTCTTGTTAGAAAAAAGCTCAAAGAAAAACAGGTAATGTTTACACAAACAAAATATTTTACATGACCACCTGTAAGCACTAAAAATATCCACTTCTGCAGATTACATAAATATGAGCTGCTTAGCTATAACTTGATATATATATATCCAGACCCTGGGGAAGATCTGTCGGTAAAAAGCAACACTACAGGTTTATAAAAGTGATCTTATATCTAAACAAGAGCGTTGTGGGTTAGGGCACAACTAACTCCTCACATCTGTCTATTCCTCTTACGACACCCTAATAAGTCAGCAAGCAGCTATTCATCAGTCATCATTGCAAATCTAACTGCAAACACACCAGACATAGACATCAAACGCATTTTGGTCACAATTCACCACCAAACACTAAACAGAACCTGGGTGGCCGAGTCAAAACAAGGGTCCTCCGCTGCTGCATGTTACGCCTCCTACACACTGTTCCATTAAACAGGTGCATCTCAATAAAAAGAGAATATTATCGAAAATGTAATTTACTTCAGGTAATTGAAGATTTCAAATAGAATTTTTTTTGTTCATGTTATGTTGACAGTTTTTCAGCAGACAGCTGTAGACACCCTCCATTTTAGGAGAGTAAAAGACAATGTGATTGCAAAATGAAGTGTTTTTTCATTGAGTGCGAAGCTTAAAAATAAAAAGTTAAGTGGATGGAAAAAGTGTGGTAGTAAAAAGGTCCACAAGCCTTAAGAGGATTGTGGAGCAAAGCCCATTCAAGTGTCAGACCTTCAAGAGTCACTACAGACAAAAAGTATCAGGGGCATGGACAACAACTGTCACATTCCTTGTGCACAGCTACTCCAAAAAACAGAAAAGAAATAATCAATAATAAAAAAACAATCAATATTTTTATCTCAGCAACAAGGTTTTATGGAACAGGTAGTTTCTGATCGGCATCTATTGTTTTGGCAATGAACAAGACAGCTGGAGTTTATTAATGAATTGACCTTTTCCCACTGCTTTTTATGATACATTGTACTGTACATTAATAACTAGCTAACATTTATTGCAGTCGATTTAGTTCTTCCAGATATGGATATTGTGAACTAATCCAACAACATTAAATTTGCAATATATTACGCAGTCCTAGGCCAGAGTGACGTTTCCACAACGATGATGATTTAAGAAAGTTTGTCATCTGCTGGTGTTGGTCCACTGCTTTAATTTTTTTTTAAACCAAGTTCAAAGTCAGCACAGCTGTCTATTAGAAAACTGAAGAACATTTTATGCTTCCCTCTACTAACAAGCTTTATGGAAATAATGATTTTCTTGCAGGACTTGGTGCCAGTTCACACTGCCAAAAGTTCCAGTATCTGCTTTAATGACCATGTATTGCTTGATGATGACGAAAGACACAAGACTTAATACGTACCAACCGCAGGCCTCCATGCCAAACTGCATTGATGAAGTAATTCATGCAAAAGGAGCCCTGACCAAATATTGAGTGAATACAGTACAAGGACATATTTTTCTGTGGGCTATGCATTTTTTGGGATTGTTTTTTTTATTTGTTTGATGCATTATTCTAATTGTCTGAGGTACATAATTTTAGTATTCCCATTAACAGTAAGTTAATTAAAAAATGTTAAGTTGTGTTAATCCTAAAGGACTGATAATAAACATTAGTTCCTCGAAAGGCTAAAGATCTACAATAACACAGTATTTAGCAGAAGCTACTGCTAAAAGCGCCAAATTCAATGCAAATTATTTCTGCCTTTGAATGTCGACAACCATTGAGCACTAATTTAATTATGACATTATATTTGACATGTTCTATAACGCCTTTAGATATTGTATTTATGTTTGTATCTTGGGTCTCTACTGTCAGTGTTTTTTACTTTGTTCCTGTTTGTTTCTTGTTTAAAATAAAGTTAATGGGGGGAAAAACCAGAGAACATGATGAGAAAAAAAGGAGCTGCTGCGTAAATAGTCTTCACCCACTTCAAAATAAGAGCCTGAATATAAATGTCTAACTACTTCAATAGATAGCCAAAACTTCAATGCAGATGACAAACCTTTTTCAACTAAAAGCTTACAAAACAGTCAAGAAAATTTGCACGAAAATTGAAAGCATCTGGAAAAATATGTATTTAGGGGAAGCCAAGTGCATGAAATGCTTTCAAAGTTAGCAAAAGCGCTCAAGTGATAAATGTAAAATTAATGAACAGAGTACAGGGAAAAACTCCTAAAACTTATCAGAGGGTGTGGAATGATTTCAATATGAGTTTAACTCGTTGAGTTAAATTACTGAGACAAAATAACTTTCCAATAATATTTTGATGCATTGAGATACACCTGTACATTTTAAGAGAATACAAGAAATAAAGGTAAAAAGAAGCAGAAGTTCAAGGCGGAAAAAAAATAGAGAAATAAGTACCTGATCTGTCCTCTGACGAGGGGACGGTTCTTTGTTCGGTTCATGTTGGAGTCAAAGGGCACCTCAAAGTACTGTGACAGACAGAACAAAAAGGCATGTTAATGATGAAGACAAATAAACAAATGTTATTCTCCTTAAAGTACAAGACATGAGGACAACTAAAGTGCATTTTGTGCTATAGCATTTATCAGTTTTGGCTGTTTAGGAATTCTTACATACAAGACACCTGCAAAGATACACATGTGGCTTAGAAAAGAACTAACATTTTTTTTTGCCTCATACAGATGCAAATAAAGATCAGGAACGGAAAAACTCTTCTTTTTTTCTACTTCTGTCTGCATGCAACAGATATTGCTCTACTTGCTTTGTACAGAAATGTCAGTCAGTGATTTGGTATGGCAACAATTACTGAACCACACATTAGAAATGCAGAAAAAAACCCCCAAAAAAACATTGGCTGCTTTTTAAAGTCAAACATGGTCAAAGTCAAGTCATCATCCTGGCGAGTAAATAAACTTGAGGTGCAAGGTGGAAGCAGTGAGCTGTTGGCCGTGGTGGAGGTGGGGGACGGGGAGTTGTAGGACTGTTCTGGGATACAACTTTGTAAAAACTACGCCTGTTTTATGATCTGCTCTGGAGGAGTGAGCTTCAAAGCGCTCCCATGAGACTGGCAATGTGTGACTAAAACGCAAACATATGGGGTGCTTAAAGACAGGAACTGGCTAATCTTTGGATGTGTGGAAACACACCTTCTTCGACTGAGGCCTTCGACTAATGAACAAAACAGATAAAGCGCTGCCAGTACAGCGGGATGCATCGCTTCTGTTTATGGTTTCACTAAAATATTTAACAGACAATTTGCCCTTGTTTTACTTTAAAAGAGTCCTCAGACTTCCTCTTCCAAAAACATTGAAGTAACATAGTACCTCAGGCCCTGGTGGGATCCACATCAATTGACACACAGTTTAGCTTTTAAGAACCTTATGATGCTGTGGATGCAGTGTTTGAATGAAGAATAACATATCTTCCCGTGCTGAAAAAAGAACTGGAAATGAGCCAAAATTTAGGTTTGAACTTTGCCTAGGCCCCTCCAAAACCTTCAATTTGTTCTTTTTGTTCATTCGGAGGTGGAAATGTTCATCTGAAATCCTGAGTTATTTTAAGGCCACATATCGTGGAAGGCACACCTTCTAAAAGAGTTTCCCTTTAATAAATAAAATGCTAATTTTGTATTTTCCAAAGTTATCTTTTTCGGATATATTTTTTGATGACCTTAGATGTCTAATTGTGACAGAAAAGCAAAAACGGAACAAATCAGCAAGGGGACAAATTGACATTTCTGACTTTAAACGTATCATCAAATGACAAAAGTGTTGGGGGGAAAAAAATGTTAAGAAAAATGGGACTTTGCAATAGAACCAAAAATGGTCAAATATTCTTTTTTGGTTGAAGGTAGCGCATCAGAAAGACTTACACAGTACACACAGATTTAAAAATAGAAAGTGCAAAAAAGCTCTTTTCCTCAAGGTCCGGCATTGTACGAGTCCACAGGGTCTGACGCACAGCTGTGGTTGAGAGGCTGTTGGACCCCGGAGCCCAGACTGAGGTGTTAATTCTATTTCCTGGGTCAGGAAATGCGTCAAGAGGTCAGGGGCCGCATGAGAGAGAAATGCACTTTGTGGCCAGGCGAGAGAAAAGCCATGCAGAGCTGAGCCAGGCCTCAAACAGGGCCTAGGGCCAAGCTTGCTGCTGCAGCCCGGCTCACATAAAACGGATCCACGGTTTTCCATAATAAACATTTTTGTAACTTTTTTGTTTTCTAAAATGGCAAAAATATTTCTTGTTTAAAACAGTTCTCATGCATAGTAAAATGATAAAAATAATAATAAAATAAAATAGTTTAGGGAAATCTCATCAACATATTAGCCATCATTTGGATGGTTGTCATGCTTGTTGTCAGATGATGATTTAACGTGAGCACGGGTCACTCTGTAGGCCCCCCTGGGTGCAACATGCTGTCGTTTCACAGAACGCCCGGCCCTGCTCTGGTTCAGTCCTGCAGCTCTGCCGGTTGCCGTACAGTTCCTCATCTGGTTCACATCAGCGGCCCTCTAAACCAGTGTGATTATCCTCCATCCCGAAACACATACACACAGAGCACTGCCATGTGTTACAGTGATGGCAATGAAATAATTGGCCCACTTGTGTTTGGTGTGCATGCATAGGCGCTACTAGGGGTAAGTCCAGAGGCAGCAGCAGGTCTTCAGTGGCTTTAAGTCACGATAACTTGACTTTGTAATTAACTGATGGAGGTCAACGGGTATGACAGAGCTTAATGTTAGAGCACAGAAGAACATTTATTTACAATGACATTGCTACAGAAAGACATTATTCTAATGCCTACTGAGGTGACATTAATGCTTTAAGAGATTTCCTGTTAATAAAAGCAGTTAGTAGAAGCTCTACAGAGGATCCACAATTTGCACCGCCCTTTAAAAAGGAATTGTGATTTTTAAAAAAGAGCATTAAGAAAATGATAATAAAATTAATCTACACTGAATGCACAAAAATATATACGTATCTGTAAGGTGGAAAATCTCACTTTGTTCATATCTGCTCTTAGTACTTTGCAAATGTTCTTCAAATTTATCAAGTAAAAATCTCTTATAGACAATATAAACTGTAAGATTTAGTTCAGGAGTGCAAAAGTTTAATTCCTAATCTTTTGATTTTTTTTAGTAGACAGTTCAGGACTAAAACTGACTGACATTTGGAGCTTTTCATATTTCCATTTATCTCGACAAAGCCCCCGGCTCCATCAGAAGAAAATAACGCCACAACATGATGCTGTCACTACAATCTTCCAGTGCAGATTTGGTGTTATCGAACATTCTCCCACACGGTTTTAGGCGATTTTAGTCAGGTCTGAATATTTTATTTGGAATAAAAGGCTTCTGCCTTCGAACTTTAGAATGTGGTTAAAACAAGAGGAGAATTGAGAAGATTATTGTCACATGTGGAACACAACCACTCCTCGTTTCTGCAGCTCCCTCAGTGTTGCTGTTTGCCTCTTGTCAGCTTCAAACGTTTCAGTTTTTTCCATTTAAAACTTTTTCTGTGTTTGTTCACTACTTTACTTTGTAACTTCTCTGCAAAATTTGGCTTTAACTAAAGGATTCAGACATCTTTACAAGACCACTTAAACTTTATTTCAGCTTCATCACTCGATATCCTATAATTAAAAAACAGATGTTAACTCTGAAGACTGCAACTAAACCAAGAAATACTAAAAGAGTTACTATCATGAATCTACACACTTACCAAAAAGGCTCTTCTTTTAATCAACATGTTTTCCTCTGATGGATAAGTTATTGTTTAGTTGAATTATCCATCCATATGAAGATATGGTACATTAAAAGGTGGTATCTCTTTCATCACAAACACTTGATGTTTCATCAGGGATGTGAAGATCTTAGATTAATTTTAATAGGGGCTTCATATGGATGGATAGTGTAGTAATCTTAAGTTAATTAAAGGTAAAGCAACAAACCCATGTTAAATCCAAAAATAACTTTAAAAATGGGTTTAAGGTTTAGAATAGTTGTTTCATCCTGAAGTCATTTGGATTAAATTACAAACCTAACTGAGAATATTGGCTACTGCTTGTTTTAAGACAACCAGAGTTCATTAATCATTTACTTTATGGTAATCCAAAAATAATGCTGAACAATATCCCTATAATTCTCTTAAAAACTCAGTTAATCAGTACCAGCTTATTGTTTTTGAAATGTCAAACATCTACATAAAAAACCCCCAAAACAAAACAAAAAAACGGAAGTTGGGGAGGGACGACTGCTGTTTTCAATTATGAACACAAACGACCACACAAAACCCCTAATTGTAGGGGAAATTATTGGCCAGATGATAAGGACAGAAAACAGAGGAGACCAAAGCAAGAAGTGAGGTAGAGGGGGTGTTCTGTTACCAGATCCTCCGAGTTATCAAAGAAGGAGCGTGATTCAATGCCAACCACCAGGTTCAAATTGACAACAGACTGCAGGATGCCTTTCTAGTTTTTTCCTGCACAATAAAGCAACTCTGCATCAGGAGATAATTTATGGGGGATTTACAAAGTGATTTATGTTTGATTAAAATATGAGAAACCCACCATTAAAGAAAAAGAGGAAGTGAGGCGAGGCCAGAGAGGAGCGGTTTAGTAACAACAATCTTTTCACTGTTTACTTGAGTGGCAAGAGTGCAGCTAAACACAGGAACCAGGCAACAGATCCAGCTAAGCAGCTGTAAACCTTTGACTCACAGAAACATCAGCTGGCCTAAACAACGACTGCCTCTCCATGGCTCTGCTGAGGGAACCCCAGGTGCATGGGCTAAAACCAACAACCACAAGTCATCACCTGTCAGGATGTCACCTGTTTGCGCACTCAAAACATCCACCGGGGCGAGTGGTGCTCTGTTGCACGCGAGGCAAATCTACAAAAACCAAATAAGAGGAACGGATCTGAAAGGCGTCACTTCAAGGCTAAACGGGTGAAATGCCTCTGATCCAAACAAGCAGCAAAAGCTTTTCTCAGAAGCCTGATTTACAGTTCTGGAAATAAAAAAAAAAAAAATAAAAAATAAATAAATAAATAAATAAATAAATAAATATATATATAATAATTTTTTTTTTTTTTACAGTAAGAAGAAAAAGCAACAGAAAACAAAAATATAATACATGCAAGTCAGTGCACATACACAAACAACGTTAAACAGGCAAAGGCTACTTATGTTCTGCTGAACGGTTAGTGAACAATGTCAAAACTGCAAGTCATGCCACCAAAAAAACGTTTGCAATGTTCAAGGTAGTTATTAAACATGAACTGAAGTGCATATCCGAGTGATGAAATGAGTGTTATTAAAAAAACAGGAAAGACAGGAAATGTGAGGACAGTTCAAAGCAGATGAATGCTGACTTATTGTACCTTTGAAGGTATTCACACTCCTGGAACATTTTGACATTTTCTCCCCCCCATCTTGCAACCCAAAGATGGGGGTGTGACAAGTGTGACACTTGTAGATAATTGGAAACAGGTTTTATTTAGGTAGCAACAGAGGAAAGGAGGACAAATCCACATCTACAGGACACTTTTGAAAACCATGCATCGATAGCTTTTCAGCAAGATCAATCATACAAAAGTCCCCCAAGATAGATTAAAGACTATGGCTTTAATGTCAAAAAAGAAGATTGTGAATATGTTTACAAGGCACTGAATGAAGTTTGTGGAATTGGTGACCCAGACAGAAACACAGGAATGAGATGTCCTTGATTTTTTAATAACTAGGGTGGAACGAGACATAAACAGGAACAGACCTGATCAAATTTATATCACTTCATTTGTCTCAGAAAAATATTAATATTTAGATCACACCATTTACAAGCAGAGGTGAAAGATAAGCCCTCCATCAGTGCCTGAAATGGTACATATGGCAACCAGCAGATGTGTTTGGGACTCGTTGCCCTCTGTGATCTCCTGGTGTGATGAAATGAAAGGGGAGAACCTCATCTGGTTAGTAATGAAAAGCTGAAAATTTCTCTGTCTAATCCAAGACTCTAAATCAAAGAGGTTTAGTAAAAAACAAAACCAAATAGCCTACCATGTGACCAAGACATCTTAAGGTCACAGTTGGGAATGCCTTTTGAGTTAGAATATAAGAAATTTTACTTCCGACCTCAAAAAGTGACTTTTTTTTTGTTCTTGTCACTTTTGTAAGCACCTGAGCGCCACAATCCTGCTGCTTTACAACACTGTTTCCATTTTATTCCTCCTTTACAGGCCCCGTTTTACACAGTGCAGTACTTTGTCTTGCCAAAGAGTGGATCACGTCTCGCTTTCAGCTGTGTGTTGAACCCAAACCTCTTCTAGCGCTCTTTAAAGTGGTCTGTGCGGGAAGCGTTGGCAGCGGTTCAGCTGGCACGGCCTCGCTCCTGATTAATGGGCTGAGTGCGGGACAGTGAAGTGCTAAACTGTCCTCATGTTAATCAGCCAATTAATGCTCAGCACAGCCGCGTTGCCTCTGCCCTGAAGATAATCTGTTCCTTTGGAAATACGGACAGGAAAAGGAAAAGCAGAGGTGTACTAGAAAGCAGTTTTAAAATAAACAACCATGTTAAAAAAAATCTTAAAAGGGAAAAGATAATAGAGGATTCATAACAGTTTGACCCGAGCAAAGGAGACATTGCTAGCAAGAGTCTGATCTCTATTAATAACTTCAACAAAAGATAAATGATGGTAATTTGTATCCAATTGATGTGGAGCTCAGTCTCAAGCTGTGAGGCAAAGCTTAGGTCATGGTTTAGGTCTGATCTGCTAAATTCCATTTTTTTATTCTCTTTGACAAGACCACAGTGCCTCCTAGTGTGAGGGAAGACTCAGATTACAAACAAAAGAAAAAAGGTTAATGAGATATTAAAGCCATTTGTTCTCTGATTTGAGATGATGTAACTTTAACACACTCTGGTGTTTTTTTTTTTTTAAGTTTTGTTAAAACCACACAGCCTGTCCTTAGACTGGAAGAAACAGACAAACTCAAAGCGGCAAAAATGATAGGTTCACTGAAAAGGTACAAAGCTAAATACGTTGACAGTTAAGATAATCACACTGAATAAACATTTTCTTTTAAGGCATCTGCCTGGGAAGTGGAGTAAGTTCTGTCATTGAACGCAATGATAAAAGTGAGACATCATGCCATTAGCCAACGAGGGTATGTCTGGCTATATTTAAGGTAGTAAAGATGTGGGGAAAAATTCAGTCCTTACTCCAAAAGGGTAGTGGTGTCTGTGCTGTCTTTTTAGACTCGGAGAGGCATTTGATACTGTCATCATGGTCGAGTTGTCCCGACTGACTGCCCAGTAGAGGTCCCACAAGGCTCTGTTCCCAGACCACTAATTTTAGGACCTTTTTATCAGACGTCTGCACAAAAGTTAAAAAACAACATGTATGCTCATGATGCATGTGCAAAAGTTGTTCAACAAGCATCTTTATTCTCACATCGGTTCTCAAGCCAACTGATTTTCATGTCTTGATATTACTCTGAATTCAACCTTATTGTTCATAAGTCAGATCAAAACTATTACATTTTACAGTTTAGCACTAGATTTAACAGTGTTCTTTATATTGTGTTTTTAGTAAAACTTACACTTTTGTTTGGCACTTTTTTTTCTTATTGATTCAGTTTTAGTAGGTTTATGGATGCTGATTTCTTGGTATAATGTATCTTTTATGGTTTGATACCATAAAAGCATGGTAACTAAAGCTGGCAGATTAACATGGTCTAAGTACAGTAGGTTCATTACTGTACACTGTTCCTTTTCAAAATAATTGAATAAAAAAAAGATGTAAATGTTTGCAGAAAAAAACTGGGCATTGTTTACCACAGAATCAGACACTGCATCATGTTGGTTCAGACAACCACTTTAACTCTACTAAACATATAAACTGTGCAAACAGCATTAATATCCATGGAATAACCTTCCGTATCTCCAGACTGAGTCTGATAAGTTAATTTCTGACCTAATGAGGCTATTTCTTAGCCATTTCTGACTGCCATTAGTTGTGCACACAGTTGAACGCTTTCTATTCAGTCACACAAGCGGAGCGAAAACATATCTGCAAAAGCTGAGCAAGTAGAATTAGGCACCCTCTTTGTGTGTGTGGTCACTTGTTTAAAGAGAAATAAACAGTCCTTTCCGCCATGAGGGGGTCATTTTGCAAATAACTGAGGGTGTGACTGACAAGACGTGAAGTTTGAAAGCCTCTCTACAGTTGAAACAAAGACCTGAGCATGACCATGTGTATGTTTGAGAGAATGTGAGTGTTTACATTTTCAATCTGCAGCTGTGTCTGACCACAAGCAGCCTAGAAGCAGAGGGGAATGCGTATGAGTCAGCCCCAATAGTGCTCCGATATGGCTAGTCTGGAAGATCTGGAAGAAATTCAACATTGTAAAAAAGACAGGATGCCTATGAAGTCCTTCACTGTTCACCAAAACATGACAGCAGCCGTCAGCACCTCTGGTAGATTTGTATTCCAAGCAATGACCCATGGATAAAATCTTTCCTTCGTTTGGACAAGCTCATTCAACAAGCCAATCAAATTAAAAATGATGAGAACCTCAGAGGAAGAAGTTCAGATTTCTTGAAGTCTGTGTATCACTCATTTACCCTCAACAGCAAATTTCACTTATGGATAAAAGTCATCTGGATTTCATGAGCAGTTTATTAGTCACTGTTAAATTTAACATGCTTCTTCAATAAAACGGAAAATAAAAATAAAATCAAATTTTTATAGGTATATAATTTTGTATTTTGATCATTTATTTAAAAGTTTGCAATATAGTTAGCTAAACACGCTAAACATGCAATTTGTGGAAGAAAAGAAGAGTAAAGATGTGTATAATTTCACAATGAGAGTCAATATGCGTAATGTAAATACGTAAGCAAAAAAATAAATAAATGAATAAATACAGAACTAGCTCATGTTGGGTTACTTCATTTGATGAACTAAACATAGAACCAGTTGTTTTTTAGGGTGAGTAACTAAATATAATAGTATCCAGATGAATGGTCAGGTGGTGGATAGTTTGTTTAAAGTTGAGTGTTTAGTTTGCTCTCCCTAAATATTGTTTCTTGCTTTACCCATAATGAAGATGCACTCTCAGAGGTTGGGCCACAAGACATTTTGTTTATTTTGTGTCTGGACAGTGTACTGTTAAAGTGGACTGCTGAAAAATTCCAACTAAAACTTAGACAAAAGTGGACACACACCAAATGCAGTATATACAGTTCAATAAGAACAAGAAATGCCAGTAACATCATAGGATTATAGGATCATAGGATATTTTTGCCATATCTTATTGGGGAGCAATCTATACAGGAAAGTTTTTACGAACCCACATATTGGGAACCTTGACAGTCATTCTTAATTTGCTTTAACCTAAAATAGCAATGTCAACACTAGCATGCCCATCATGTTTGACCACCTAAATGAAATAGACAGAAGATCCCTCTGTGTCTCCCACTACACACTGTGAGAGCAGCATTGAGTCTCCTGCTGTAAAACTCATGTGCGAACAGAATCTGGAATAAAAAAAAAGGATGTACTGAACTCATGGCACTTTCTCTGATCTCCTTGTGTACTTGTTTGGAAATGGCACTACATCAGTATCCATTGTGACAGGAACCAGGAGACAACCACTGGGAAATTTGTTTGAAAGTAGGCAACCTTGATGTCAGATGTTAGAAAGAAGAAATGCTTTTCTAGCAGTTTGCTCAGTTTATTGTGTCAGGCTGCAGTTGGACACTGGATTTTTCATCCCCTGTCCCATTCCTTTCTATATATCTTAAAACAACTGGTTATCACTGAGACTGAATGCAGGCAATAAGACAGAGTTTATTGCTGAACAAGGAATTACACCGACTTCTTAGGCTAGTCCTCCTGTTGCTGGGGGTCAATAAAATCAACCAGCGTGCCTCTTCTCTCAACTTCTGCTTGATCTCTTGCTTCATCAATAACCTTTAATACAAAAGAAATGCAACTCTGATTAACTATATATTTTTGATATATAAAAACATAACCCACTTACTGTTACTTGTTTCAGAGAAACAATTATTTTTAATTCGGAGCTGAATTGATAACAGAAATAAGTTCTAGTTATTTATAAGTCCACTTCTGTCTCATCTTATTTGATATTTACAACATACTAATTATTCACACCTTATTCTTTTTATAAAATATATAGTCATTTATTTACTACTTTTACTATCTAAATAGTGATTTAATTTTTTATCATACTGCAGACTGCATTTTATACTTTAAAGTGTGTGTAGTCTTTGGTAACATCTTTATTTTGTGGTTGGGAATAAATGCAAAACGTGATGTAAAAATGAAAAACTAAAATGTTTCTCATCTTATTGAGAAAAATAAGCAGCTTAGCACAATTGAATAAAAAAGCTGATAACAGATAAATAAAGAAATGTCATTAGTGGTTGCCAGTGCAGTGAGGACTACATTATTAGGTGCAAGGTAATGTTGAGCTTTAGACATAAACAGCAAAAACAACTGTAATTTCACAGAACCTATGTTTTACTCTCGATCAAAAGACAAAAAAACGGTACAAAGGGGCAAGTTAAAAGGCCACAGTGCCTGAGTAAATATATATGCACTTGTTATACACACCCAGACACACACTTTGAACTGTTCTCTGAGCACTAATGAGCAGTTACTACACGACAGAGCCTGGCAGACTCCTTTTAACTACCATCAGCGTCTGCAGCGAATCTCGGTCAAGCAGAGATCCTCACCCAGCAAAGCAGTGCTCCATCTTTAAGTGAGTCGAATGAGAGGCGGAGCACGAGCAGGTGAATCAACACGTGGAAAGGATAAGCCTAAAGAGACACCAAGAAAGAAGAACAAACGGAAGATGACGTAATCTGTTCCTCTGAAGTACCGCCGATATTGTTTGAAGTAGAAAAATGTATACCATGGAAATATTAGAAAATAAGAATACTAAGGGAATTTTCTTTTTTATTATTATTATTATTTCAAATGCAGAGGACTTTGTAATTTCCTACATCTGATATTTTTCCCAATATTTGTGCTTAAAGAAATATATGTTAACATAGGTGCTAATTGAAAATAATAAAAACAATTTCAGAACAAGAGTATATTTTTGAGTTCTTTCTATTCATCAGGTCTGGCACAGCAACAAGCCTCACAACAATTGACGCCTCAAGGATATTTCTCGGTTTAGTGAGATTATTATGAGTAAAACTAAAAGGCCATCCATGGTCACACAAAACACAACCTTTTTCGTATGCTAAATATCAGCCGCGGCATTTTTCAGTTGTTCATGATGGGCTTCGTTGGTTACATAATGAAGGACAGAGGACAATGATGGTAGTTAAAGAGCAGAAAAAATACAGTCTGAATAACCATCATTGGAGACCAGACCTTTAAAAATTTCAGATATGTGCAGATGGTGAGAGCGCAGACACAATTACTGAACCAGAAGTAGAGAGAGGTGGTCTAAATATGAGGCGCCTGGCTGTTAATGTGATCTTTTCACAATGCCGAGCTGACACACAAAATTTTACAAAAGGAATGTTCCTCCAGTTTCTAACGTGATGTGGAGCAGACTCATCAAGCAGCCAGAAGAGAAGTAATGCATGTTTGACTGCCTGATAAGAGTTAGAAGACAAGCGGTTACATTTTGGACAAGCTCAAGGCAACAAAAATAAGGAGCTCAGATATTTCACGGTTTTAATACGTCTTATACAACTTATTTTAACTAGTTAACCTAAACTAAAGAAGTCTACACCGAAAACAGATTTAAAATGCATCTCAAGATTTCAAAAAGCTTGCCTCTTATCGTTAAAACACATAGAAGGAGCATTTTCAATTGTTTTTGATATTAGGAGGAGATTAAGGTAAAAAACAAAACAACAAAAACAAGGAAATTGCAATAAATGTACCAGTCAAACCTGGATAGAGAACAGTCTGGGACTTGTTACTCTGTTTATTCATGCAAAAAAAAGAGAGGGATTCTTAGCTCGTCCAAAAGTATTGCCACAGTTACCTTGCTCTTTTGAACCCAATGTTATGTTTTATTAGTGGATCTACCTATGACCCTGTCAATCTAAATAATTAAAGTGGATTGTATTAGCTGAAGACGTAAAACAATGCTGTGCGACTTTCAGTAAATTACAAGGCAGATGTTTTTATGGCAATAAAATCCTGCTGCTACTAGTTCTTAGTTGCAATGCCCTACGGTGCAAATCAGCCTCAACAGTTTGATGAGGCTGATTTGCCCAAGTAGAAACTGCAAAATTCCACATCTGTACATCTGTACCATTGCGGTGTTAGTTTATTTTTCATCATTTATTTGTCTGCTTGGCTATACGACAAATTGACTCTGGGGGAAAATAAACTAAACCATAAAGGCTGGACTTCCATTTCCGGATGATGCCTCTAAAGCTGCACAAATCGTCGAACCCTTTGAAACAACCGAATGTGATTTTGAGCAAAAACAGGCACAGCCAGACAACAAAAATAAAAGACAAACCCAAAACTTAGGAAAAAAAAAAAAAAAGACTTAGCGGTAATAGTTCTGTTTTCCAGCGACAATGCCCTTGCCCCAAAAGCTTCTCAGATTGAATTTAATTAGCATGCAGTATTGGCTCATGAGCACAACATAAACAGGGCTGCTTTTGTTAATTATCCACGGATCTCAGCATTACAAAGGAGTGTTCCTACTTTCCTCTGGCTAAATTACCTTCAAATAGAGGGTGAAAACCTGAGCTTCAAGAAAAAAAGCTCAACATGTAAACAAATCTGTAATTGTCACAAGAAAATGCTGTATGTTCTTCTCTTACTTTAATCAGACTCATTAAGGGAAACTGATACATTCTTTAAAACTCAGTCGGTTAAACATTACTTCGTTGTTTTTATCATTTTGAAGGGACCAGAGATTTAAATACAAAGTCTGTGCTCTGTTATTACATCTACACATGTGATCATTTCCAAAGAAATTTAACAAACGAAAACCAGGAATAGAAAAAAAAGAAAAACATTATGTCTCAGTTCAACAGAAAACAGCAGGACATTCCACGAAAATTTGCTCTTTACTTCTCTCTCAGATTTCATAGCAGTAACCGTCCCACGCATCACAGCCCAGCGTGTACTCATCTGACTAACATGAGCGTTAGCAAAGATCTCCTGCATCACAGCAGAAGCTTTTCATTTTACTGTCAGAATAGTTGAAGTATATTCATGCCATAATGGGCTATTTGGAGAAACAGGGCTTGACGGAAAACAACTTCAGATTTTGAATACTTGCAAACAAAAGCTGAACGGAAACTTTTGTTACTTTTCAAATATATTTAACCACACAAAGATTTTATGTCAGGCAAAGGACTCTCGTTTAAATATAGGGGCTCTGTGATCATTAGGGTGTACACATTCCTGCCAGGAAAATATTAAAGACTGTTTGTGTGGAATATATTACTATCATTGCAGTAGGTGGACAAAATGACCATAATTGATGTAAAATATAAAACCCTTGCAATGCTAAGCCTATAACCTTTCTATGTGTTATTATGCAAATTATCCAAATACATTTTAACTGACCTAATTAAATCGCATTTAACTGTACAGATATATTATCTAAATAAATCCGATTTACACTTGACAGATAGATGAATAACACATTCAGGTAATAAATATAAGTCACATCTTAAAGGCTTCAAAAAATATATTTCTAATTAAATCTAATTACTTTTGAACTTTTGAAAACTTTATTATTGACAAAACTTGCATCTTCACTTTACTCATTTTTATCTTGATGAAAGGGGCACTTGGAAATTTTTGTTTACATTTTATTTTGAGGAATGCCATAAAATTAAAGTTTATTGTAAAAAATAAATAAATAAAAGCAGTAAGATTAAGAAAAAGAAAAATATATTTTTTTGTAATATAAAATAAGTCTACAAACAGATAATAGAGGATAGAATTTATAATTAATATCTGACCTAGTTGAGACCATGACAAATCTCTAGAGAACAGTTATTAAATGTACTATAGTAGTGATTTATTTTCCACTTTGTGTTTTATCTTGCTAAATCCTGCCAGAAGCAGCAGTGTTGACAGAAAAATGAAATCTGTCTGATTGAGTGGGTTCGCTGTTGCTCGGTTTTGAAGGAGATCAGCGATTACTAAAACACAGACACAGACTTGGCGGGAGACCAGGACCGGAGCCAGGCTGCTTTCTGCTGGGTAGTTTCCTCCTCTCTGACTCGCCTCTAGAAGCTGTCAGCAACTTCCCTAGATGGCCAGGAAGCCCATAATCACATAGTTTTGTAAGAAAAAAAACAAACAAACAAAAAAACAACTAAAGGTTAATCACGGAGGTTGTTCCACGTGGTTCTCCATCAGTCTGTCCCGTTTCATGACTCTCAAGTTGTGACTGTTGTGGTGAGGTATGTTTGCACCAACAAGATGTGGCCCTGACAGCACTGTAAGACGCTTTGGCATGATCTTAAAAGAATGATGACATACTGCTGGCAACTGCAAGAAAACTACTGTTTTCTTCTCTCACCAAATCTTCCTTTGAAGTAAGGTCACATTACATTAATTTGTTGAGACTTGAGAAAAAGTCAGAACACAAAGCGCATATACACCATGTATTTCCTTCCAACAGCCTAATGCAGTTTATTGATTTTTTATCAGCATAACTTGTAGCACCATATTTAATAAGAAATAAATAGATTCCTGAGAAAATGGAAAATGTCATCCAACCAACTGACATGACAAACAGAAGACTTACAAAAATGCCATTTGATTTTATATAATTTGATTTAGTTCAACATGTCTTGTGACAAGGAGACTGCCAGAAGTCACATTTGATTAAATGCAAAAACTGTGAATGCAACTGAAGAATTCAACTGAATCCAATGCAAGTATCGCAATGTTTATTGTATGTGAATTGGATTTATTGTGTTTAAAATTTTCCTTAATCTGTTGAAATGAAATGCTTTTCTTGTGTTGTCATAGTTTTGTATATTAATTTTCTTTTCTTTTGATTTTATTCTTTCAGTTTTAAACTACTCTAACACGAAGTTCTGAAAACTAAAAATGCAAAAAAAGAATTTAAAAAATGGAGAACAATGTAGAGAAACATTGATAAATTCTGTTTCGCATAGTAACTGTGGTCAGCAGATGTAAGGAACGAACTCAGCAAGAAGGCTGCATGGTTCAACTTAGAGTTACACGAATGTCAAGCATTATTATTACAACAATATGCAAAATAAAGAAATTGTAAAGCGGCTGTTGTGAATGTTTATGAAAGGCTGCCTTATTTGGTGGACTTTCATACACCTGGTCTTGATTTTAGCCACCAGGACACTAAAACCTCAACAAGTTTGTTGTGAACAGCCTGAAGATGGAAAAAATGGAGTGATACAAATATTGTAGGTTATCAATATTGTCAACAAAAACTTAGCTATGTAACGATTTCTAAATACCATGTAGCCCTAAAACCTACTATAAGTAAAAACAACATGCTTTAGCAACATCTTACCAATAACCTCACTAATGACACTAACAAGTAAATGTCTTAACAAAATATCTTCCTTAGTAGTAAGTTGTTGTATTTTTTTCTTTTGGTTAAACCATCCAAAACCCCAAAAATATCACGTTATTTATTAGATTAAACTAACAAATTTATCATAAATATGCTTTAATGTAATATTCTGAAAAAAAGAAAAAAAAAGAGAGAAACTGAATAAACTACAAATTAAGGCAAACACAGGTAAAGCTTGTTAAAAGTAAGGCTTTGTGATATAAGAAAATCCTACATAGACAATGCCAGTGTTGTATAAAGTACTCAAAAAATTTACTTAAGTAAAAGTACAAATACACAGACAAAAATGTACTCTAGTAAAAGTAAAAGTACCACATTAATATTTTTACTTGAGTAAAAGTCAGAAAGTACTGGCTTTTAAAAATACTTAAGTATTAAAAGTAAAAGTACTTGCTGAATGTATTACCTAATCGCTAATACAATACCATAAAAGAGTACCTATCGTATTTAATTTTAATACATCAGAAATGTGCCATTT
>CAEFZX010020081.1:0-15806 GCA_903066825.1 Alfaro cultratus | reverse complement strand
ATCCAACGCAGGAAATCAACACCTGGCCACCACCCCTGCAGCTTCCCCCTTATAGAGGCTCAGGCTGTGGAGAGCGCGACACCTAATGGTGCCACCTGTTACATATAGTTAATTCTTCCCTCTTCATAGCAAGAATTGTAAAACAATTTTAGCAGTAACTTTTGATTGAAAAACGCTTTTTTCAAAATTGCCGTATTTTCATTAAGCTAATTCAGTACAGAATATTTTACTGTCTTTTACTTCCTGCAATAATTTATGCCCAATTATTCTAAATGTTGCTAATTTGTCTCATACTTAGATATAAATATAATGGGTTTGCTGTATTCACATTAACCAACTCTGTTTAATTTAATTGTGTTTTGTTGCCAAAAACACAATTAATTCATTTTTTAGTCATAGATGAATAGCAACACTAGGGTGTTAAAATACACACTAATTAATCAAAAGTTTCAATTACATTTTTCTTTTTTTATTATTATTATTATTTTCAGAAAAAAAGCCAACTCAAAAGAACAGCACAACTAAAGAAAGCAATTGAAATGAAAAGTTGAATTTTTCAAAAACTTTATGCCGCTACATCTAAACTTTCATTCACTTCAACATATTGGAACACACAGATTTGAATATTTCATTGGCTTGGGAGACGTTCAACCTGCTCACTGTGAGTCTGCTCTCCTGGAGGAGAGCCAGTGTAATATAAACAAAACCTTCAAGGATAAGTCTGAGCTCAAACAGAGTTAAAAGCAGCCTGTTCTCTGCACATCATCACTGCACACAAGCTTTAAAATAGAAAACATTAAGCTGTGCAGCTTTGGCTCATGCACACTGAGCCTAAGCGTACCTACATCCAAAATGTATGTGCATCTGTGTCATTGTGTCACCTCGTGGATGTGTGACTGTTCTTATACGTCTGCGTGGGCGCATGAATTCAAATCTACACACCCCACGAGGCGTCTGCAGGATCCTTACAGCCCTCCTTTGCAGGGATTCTGTCTCTCTAGTTCTCTCATCCATTTTTCCACATCACCCTGCAGTCCGGGGCGAAGTCCTGGAGCTCTGCCAGAGCCAACTCTCTCATGTTGGAGGCGTACATTTTTTTAAGACCTTTTCTCTCTGCCTCTCTGTCCCTGTCAGGATCAGGCTGCTGCGCTGAGATGACGTCCTATAAATCTAGAATTAGTTTCCAGTTGAAAACATGCCTCTGAGGTCTGCCTCATGTGACGCGTGTGCTGTTTGCTCATCGGGGGTGAGTTCTCCTTTCTGACAGCAGGCTGAGATGGAGAACAAAAGAGCAGGATGCTTCAGTGCAGGTAGCAGCTAATTACATGCTGTTATGTTTCAGAGGGCCACAGGGCGAGTGACACCAGCACAAGCTAACGGGAATGTTGAAAGCCAAATCAGAGTGTCGTATGAGTGCACAACATCAGCGGAGAGTGAAAAATGATGAAACGTTTGATAAATCTGCAGGACCTGAGACATGTGTTTCAATCCTCCTCACTACCGATTGACTTTATACTCTTTGATCACAAGCTGTGCAAAACTTTCAGTATTGTGTTAATCAACAGTAACAGAATACTGTTAGTTAACATAATTAATTAATTAATAGTAGTCTGTTAATTAATTATTTAATAACAGAATAACTTTTTTTTTGCAATAATGACAATATTTTACAATAATGTCAAAAATATACAATTTTGCGGTGTTTCAGTTAACTAAGAAACACAATGAAAATCACACCTGAATAGGTTCTAAAACCATCTCATCTTAACGCTAAAACTTTTCATTGAAAAACGTTTTTTTATAAAATTGCCGTATTTTCATTAAGCTAATTCAGTTCAGAAATTTTGGATTGCGCAGCTAGTGGTGAGACTTTCACTAGCTGTGTCTCCACTGACCACAGAAATAGTGCAAATTGGAATAAAGAAAATAAGTTAATTTAATGCTAACACGCCAATTTTGGTAGAGGTCACGTTTTTCAGTAAAAAGTTTTTGCACTAGGATGATCTGGTTTTTTCGACTGTATCGAAATTAGTGCAGTTTGCAAAATTGCGATGGAAACACTTTTTTTGCATCACACAAATCATGTGATCCACAACCAGTTGTCACTGGTTGATGGCACGGCATGATTTTAATTGTGTTTCTTAAATAATGGAAACAGTTGGGAAATTGGGTCTTTTCGACATTAATGGAATATTGACAAAGTTTTGCTCACATTTGTAATGGAAACGCAGCTATTGTACCCAGAAGAGTGGCCTTGTGGGTCCTTACCTCCCTGATCTGCAGATACATCATACCCCATCTCGTCCAAAACTCATTTTCGTTTTTGATGTTGGCATGTTTTGTGCCTTGGTTCCCAACTATAGGGCCCAAAGACTCAGGTTCTGACAAACAATTTCTAAATAGGGGGAAGATTTAAATTTTGTTAATTCCAGTGTGGGCAACATTATGTCCGTTTCCTGGGTAATGGGGAAGACCCACTGGTAGCATAAATATGTTTCTGTTGTATTTGCATATCGTCTCCATCTGTTCCTGTTTTTCTTTGTGATAGATGCTGGACATGTGATACACTATTTATTTCGTAATTGTTCTTGTTTATGCTCCTTTATTTCCCCTCCAGGTGTTTGTGTTGTGGACTGAGGTTGTGAGGTAACCGACGTGTCGTGGTGTTGCCCACTGTGGGCTGGGTTCCCCCCAAAGTGTTTGTTGCTGGTTGTGTCTTCTTAAAATGCTTTCAAGCAAGCAGATAAATCTATTTTTTAAAAATGTGCAAAAAAACAGTCTAAACATGTCTAATTGTACTGTTTTGGTTGTGTAAAACTCTTAGAGGAACTGAAATTTTCTATGAAATGAAAGATACAGTGGTTGCCAAAATATACAAGGACCTTGAAGTTTTCCGCCTTTTGTCACATTACAGCCACAAACATCAATGTATTGCTCTGGAATTTTATGTAAAAAGAGCATGATGAGCATTTGTATTCACCATGAATCAATGCTTTCCAGGATTGAGGATCCCACATACTCGGGCATACTGTGGCGTATTCTGTTGGCAGTGTTGACTCCGTGCACACTGTCCACGGATGGTTGAGATGTTATAGTCGAGCGACCCAATTACATCAGTCTCTTGTGACAAATCCCTTAATTTCCCACAATCCCAATGGATATTATCTAGCTTGATGAGCTGACTGGATGCCTAGCCCCGTTTTTTCTCCACCAGGGCAGCCAGCACAATACTGTTAGTGTGCCACAAGGTGGCAGCCTGGCTTGTTGCTGTTTGTGCCGACTCTCAGTCTTATCAGCTTAGTGTTTCATTCAAAATAGTTTGATGTGACCACTGTTTCACACCAAGCAGTTTCCTGTGTGACATCACATACGTAGATGTGTCCGACGGACATCTCCATTGAGTCCGCAGAGTGAAGTACGCCCTGGTATTTGGGTGACTTTTGCTGAAATTTGGACCACCAAGGCATTTAGAACATGGCTCTACAGGCTCAGGCAGAAACTAACATCTTAGACAGTTTTTCTTTGCAAAATAGCAAAGAAAGTCAAGACGTCGTCAGTCAAGACGATTAGCAAACAGGAGTTTGAAAGACCTAACAAAGATTTTTTGTTGAATTTAGTTCTTGATTTTGTTGGAAGGTGAATCCTGACCAGAGGTTCAAGTCTTTACCAATCTTCTCAATGATTCTGGTCTTGTCTTGTTTTTTCTTTAGGATTCTAATGAAACCAGTATGCTATAATTGCATTCTGGCTTTAAACCATGTACGATCTTCCCTCCACTTCACTACAAATAACCTGGTCTGTCACATAAATTTCTATTAAGACATCAGAGTTTCTAATTGTAATGCACAACGGAGTATAAGTGTCAGACTAAGAAAAAATGTTTTAAAATGAAATTATGAGAATAAAGTAATAAAATTATGAAAATAAAGTCAGAATAATGCAAGAATGACTTTATTCTAGTAATATTATGACTATTCTTGTAATACTACGACTTATTATTTTCTTTGCCTGACCCTAATTCTCCATTGTATTAATGTCACAAAAGGCGAAAACATTTTTTAGAAGTATTAATACTTTCACATGGCACTGTACTGTGTGGAACCAAGTACACGAGTCAGTAGTAGTCGATTTCTATGTCAAGAAATTATTGTTTGTACTTAATTCCTTTTTTTTAGTAGGCTTAGCAAATGAAACTCAACAAATAATATGTTTTTTTTGTGTGTGTGATGGAAACAAGACCCTGCCCAGTTGTCGAGTGTCATTTGTCATTTCACTGCTTCATGTCAAACTAGAGCCTGGTTTGTACAGACGCTATTAGTGGGGAAAACCCCCTGAATATTCTTGTTTTTATTATATCTCACTGTACTGTGCTGGTAGAAAACCTGGTGAAAACTGCTTCGTGGTCTCAGTGGGTCAGTATTGCCATGTGCTCTGTGTGTATAAAATGTTTTGGGAGGAGCTTAAAAATGAACTAGTGAATTAATATGGCTAAATTCAGGTGGTGTGTGGGGAGATGTAACAGCAGTTACACTTTTGCTTGTTCATGTTAAGCAGGTTAAGATTTCTATTTTTACTCTTTTGATTTAAAATGTAAAAAAAAAAAAAGAAACATGTCAAAGCTCCTTCAATGAGACTAACCACACACAGAAACTATGCACCTTAAACACAAAAGCAGCTGGAGCCAGATGTGAGCCCAGCTAGCACGACTCGAATTCATCCATGACTCAATTACTGATGTTTATTCATTTACCTTCAGCGAGACAATCAGTTTCATTAAGGTCCTTCTAACGGTCTCGGCAATATTTTTAGAACACTAAATTAAATCTTTAAGCACACATACACACCACTCATTTTCCACATCAGATTTTGATAAATCATGTCAGATTGTGCATGATCTCCCCCCGCGGGTCCGGGAGAAGCATTTCACAGCCCGATGAGGTGACTGGGGTTGAATAAGGAAAATACACGCTTGAGGAAAGATTTGTAGGATCTCGCTTGGCCCTGAACCTGAACCATCTCCACCAACAGACAGAACATATCTCAAACGCTGCTTTTATTTGGTTTTATCTGCTTTTAGTCTTTTATTTGGTGATGAAATGAACTACTTCTTCCTGACGTAAAAAGTGAAACAAAAGGAGAATTAAATACATAACAAAACTGACACTCATCTTTTGACCAGATCTGTTCATCTCAATTAGATCTTAGTAGTTTTCTGTCTGTGATTTTCATTTACATGACATTGGCATGTACATGTGGCAGTACGGAAATCACCTAAACTAATAGACCTTTTCAGTTCTAATTGAATCAAGTTGATTCTGCACATTTTAATACTTTGAATGTTTCTTCATGGCTTGTTAGAAGCTGGATTGTGGCAAATTTGGAAAACTTTTGTAATTGTGAAGGGATTTATGATATTCTTGGTAAACATGTCCTGCACTCTGTTAGCATGGTGTGATGGTGTTGCTCCCGAATATCTCAGTTAGCTCCACTTCTTGGTGCAATCCTGTTCCTCTGAATGAAAACAAGTCAGCCAAAAGCTAGCAAAGGAGTCGCATTTGCTTAAGGTTGTTTCCACCACCTCGTTTCACTGTACATGGGAGGTTCCTGGTCCTCCACCATTAGTTTCAGCTAAGCACTAACACTTTTATACTTGAAAAGGCTCCAATATTTAATCAAGTTAGCAGCTACAGGGGTTTATATATTATTAGCTAACAGTAAAGGTTCCATCTCTGCAGAATCCACCACATACTCCCTTTTTCCTTCCATGTCAAGCAGGCCTGGCTATAATGAGAGAAATTATTGTTGGCATCCAAATAGCAAAGGATGGACAGTACAGACCCTGGTTGGGTTGTTGAGTTAATCCTATTAGCTGTAGCGAGACGGAGAGTTGGACCCCGTTAGCAGCCATTCCCTCAAAGCATTGGTAACACCTAGCAAGAGTAAAGCCAACACCTGTACACCTGGTAGTGGAGGAGCTGATGTTGTTGTCCAGGCATGTGACGAGTGTGGCAAGTCTTGCTTCAAAATCCTACAAACGAGCCACGCCAGAGCTGCAAACAGGACCCAGATACTTCCAAAGCTCTCCAAAAACTACAACTCTAAAATTATTAATGTGTTACTGAAGACCATGCAGATTTCAACCATATTCAACACCTTCATCCAGTATTTTAGGGGGTGCTGGTAAGAGACTGATTAGTATTTGAGCTAAATGAAGATTGATACCACTCTCATGTTGTTGCGCTAACCACAGCTACACTTTGTAAAACAGTCGCTTTCTAAAATGATTGGTGTGTTTTCAGATCAAATTGACTATGACAAGCTACCTCATAAAATAAAAGGACAAATTTGCCACTTGTATATGACAGAAACAGCATAAAAAACTTATTGCAAAAAAGATAACATGATTTTAATGTATTGTTAAATCGAATATTGACACCAAAATAACATATATACACAAGAAAATTATATATTTATGTATTTTTTGTGTTTTTGCTACCCAAAGATGGGAATCTGAGATTAAATCTAAATAGTGTGAGCAGGTTTTAAAAACCACAGATGATAATCAAGGTAATCTTTCTGCTTGTTGACAAATCTCACATTAAATGAACAGGAATGATGAGGCAAACAAAGTAAAATCCATTTGGGCTCAACAACACAACTCACATGTGAAATTATAAATGCAGATTTATTCACCAACAATAAAAAGAAGGACAGAAAGGCAATGGTAATTACTAGCAGACAATAAATGTAATAAAAATGCAACACCAGATGTTGACAAGAGTCTGGCTGTATTTATTACTTACTAGATTCTGAAGGTTACTTGTTAATATCAAGCTAAGGAGGGGAAAAGTATTTAAAAACTAAAAAAAATGAAGCCTTGTTTTTTTAAACTGCGAAACTAAACTCTGGTCTCAAAGAACGTTTTTTAATTTATCCATCATTCTAAGTCTACTTTGGTTTATATAGTGTTGAACATGAAAACCTTAGCACAGAGTTCTGACAGTGACGGACAGAGTGCTTCATTACTACTTGCTTTTTGACATGTTGACAAAATTTATAGCATAAGATACACAGAGTTGCCATATTTACCACGCTTTGGTGTCCCTGCTGCAAAATTAGCACCAGTGGTACTCAATAGTAACCAGCTGTCACAGGAACGACCCAATAATTTCACTGCTTAACCTCATTCTACACTGCTCATACCCTCTGTTTGTGTTGATAAAGACACGCTAACCTTAGCATGTTGAATGTTTGGAATTGCCCCGTCTTAAGGGAGAACCTTAGAGTTTCTGGACTAAGTCTTTACGTTTGTTCCTGTTTCACAAAAAATAGAACGACAATTTTTTTATGTACCACATAAAACAACAAATGTTGACCATTAAATAAAGCAAGATAACAACAATAAGAACAAAAATTATATATATTTAATAGCAAGGTTAAAACAAAAAGCAAATACACTCCATTATTGCCATCATAAGAGAAATTAAAACTGTTTGAATGAAACACCAAAGAAGAAAAATGTCTTGAGCAAAGATTTAAAAGTCTCAACAGTCTCATGTAAAGGTAAACCTTTCCAAAATTTAGAAGCAGAAATTGCAAAGGTCTGATCAGAAAACAGAATTACAGACAAACGGCTAGCAAAATAATTATATTGACAATATAAGTTGCTATGAAAAAACAAAGTAAATGACGTTGATATTAAATAATAATTAGAAAAAATTGCGTGTGTGAAAGAACTTGTGATTAAAAGAGGGAAATGTTTCCTCGTCTCACCACATCCTTCAAAACTCAATGTCCGACCATCTGATAAAATCAGAAAGGTTTAAGAGTGATGAGGATTAAGACTGTGCTGGAACAGGATTTATCGGTCATATTACAGCTTATCTGATTCCATTTAACAATCAATAATACGGATTTACATCTAAGCCCAGAAACAATACCGCCTAAGAGGGAAGATAAACAAGAGATTTTTTTCTCTCTGTTCGGCAGCACTGAGAGATGAACGCTGCCGTTCAGAGCAAGCACATGCAAACAGGCAATACAAAGGCTAATCAAGCAGAAATCTTATGTAATATGACTAAAAAGGACAGATGCAAAACAAAAAATACAACCCTCTGCAAATACAGAAACAGCATTAAATGTGCTGGTAAACAAAAATCTGATCTGACAAAAAGAAAACGCTTCATGAAGGCAATTTAATGTGACTCCTAGAAGCTGCTCGTCATGGTGTGTCCAGCGTTAGCATAACATCCACTTTCTTCTTTCCAAAATAAATCCTATTTCTGAGACTTTATCGACTGTGATTATCTGAAGAAAAAGTATCATTCTGCAAAGTAAAGTTTTCTGAAAGTCGACACCAAATCGTGTGTATTTTGCGAAATGCTTTGTGAGTTTTCACTCAGCAAGAAAAACGGATTTTTAACCTGCATAAGATTTAAAAAATAAAATAAAAAACTATACTGAAACATATTAAGCTGTTTTTCTAACCCAAAACAAACAAATTTTTAATAACTCACTGTCTAATCAGGAAGGTTCTGTGACCAGTCATAGTTAAAGTTTGATAATAAATTAACATCACCACTACAGGGTATTTCTATACGGATACAAACATTAATGTCTGAAGACATGATTTGTTTATGATACATGGCTGTGTGGAATTGTCATGTTATTATAACCTTCAATAAAATTCTGGTACAGTTAGTTAAATACAGTCTTACTGTATATAACCTAAATTAATTTAAACAAACATGATCTACAGCTAGAGCAATAATTATTCCTACTGCTGATTTTTACAATTCGAATAATAGCTACAAAACAATTTTGCTTCAGACTTAAGCTGATACACTGATTAAACACTAGAATCATAGTTTTAATTTATGAATGCTCAGAATATTACATATTTTTCTTTTTATACAAAAATATAAGTACAACAACCTGATGTCTGGCTCAAGTAGCTAGCGTCAGTCAAGTCAAGTGCTTGACATAAATTCTGCTTGTCCATTGTATTTTAAATAGTATTAAACTTAAAGTAAACCACAAAGCAGCAAGTTGGACTGAAACATCGGCTGAAGATACTCAAAACAATTTGTGCCAAAACTAATGTCTAAAAGATAGTTCAGGAAATTGAAATTTTCATTATAACTCAGCTTAAATCTAGCCAACGTCTAAAATATAAGATATTTCTCATTTGTGATTGAAATACAGTTTTAACCATAAAACCATAAAACCCTCACGCTACTAGCTGCTAGATGCTAGCTGCTAGCTACTAGCTCAGAACAATATGCTTTAAATTCTCAAGCAGACTTTTAAAAGTTGTTCTTGCTGACTAAGAAGTGGTATCAAAACTTCCCCCAACATGTATTGTGTATTTATTATTTTGGGTAATTGGAACAGGACAATTACTTGATTGCCCTGTTTTAGAAATTAGGCTAACGTTAGCTTGATTTCAATGAGCTATTGATGTTTGTGTTAAAGCTGCGGCATGTAACTTTTATTAACAAATTTTTTTAACATATTTGTTAAAACTGTCACTATCTCCTGATAATATAATATGAGTCGGATAATCTGTCGAAAAATCAAGCTCCTCCACCTCCTCCCAGTGCTAGTAATGCCGTCTGAAGAAATGCACGGTCAAAAGCAGCCAATCAGAGCCAGGAGGAGGGTCTTAGCGCTGTCAGTCAACTTCAGGTACACGCTGCTAAATGTGCTAATGTCGAAGAAACAAATTACCGTTCCAAGACAATTGTTTTTGTCCCCTGTTTTTGGTGGCCATGCTAGCAGGCAGAAGCTTTCGTGTAGGAGATAGTTAGTGGGAGGCTGATTGACATAAGATCCTCCTTCTGGTTCCGATTGGTTGTTTCTGACAGAGCTGTTTACTTCACTGTGAGAAGGCAGAGGTGTTCAGTTTTTCCACTTATGATCTACCTCATACAGGACTGTCACGACATAGTGACAATTGTAAAACACATTTTTTATCAAATAAAAGTTACCCCAGCTTTAAAATTTTATTTAACACATTTCCTGTCAGTAAAGTTGATTCACTGTATTAAATCAAGTTTCTGGTTTGCTGGATATAGTTAGATGAAACACCAAATTTTTTTCATGTAATTAGCCTTTTACTGACACGTGGTGGGATGTGAGCGATGACCTCATTCTCTCTGAACGATCTGTGTGTCTCAATTGATTTGGCGGCTCAGACCGGCTGTACATGTAGCTGTTGCCAACTCGTCAAAGCGGCTGGCAGGCTTTGGTTTTCAAACCGAGTTGAGGCTGTGACTCCAGTGCAGTAGTTCAGTGCCTATATAAATGTGAGGTTGTGCCTCAACTATGAATTCTGTTCTCTAATAAACTATTTTGACTTGTTGTCTGATTCCATATGTTGCATGCACCTTTTTTTCCTCTCTCCAACCCTGAGCATTGATCATGACTTTGTCTGAGACAGACTCTTCAGACTGCCTCTGAAGAATCGGGTGCTGTCGTCGGGGGGGGAAATGTCATCTGATCCATTATAGATGAAGCTGATATCAAAACTCACTTCAAATGCGCCACATGGATGAAGCTCTCCTATAGAGGGTGAAGAAAGAATCCGAAGCACGTTTCTTCTTTCACAGTGGGAGGAACTGGATGTGTGACTCCATGGTCAGCTGCTTCTCCAAATGAGACTTCTCTCGTCTTCAGACTCTCAGGGGATCCACCTGTCACATTGAATATGTGTCATATTAAATACCACCTGCAGTCATGAGGAAGCAGCCGCTGACTCTGTGGTGCTATGAGGGAGATAATGCTCTGCTTCCTGCATCATTAGAAAGCTTTTTAGTCTCTTAACAGCAACTAATTGGCTGCACGGTAATTAGAAGGAGCATCGCTTTGTTGTCAAAGCTAAAGTTTGGCTGAAGATGAAGGCTTGTGCAAAATATGTTTACTTTGAGAGAAAAGGGAGGTAATATTAAATGGTTTATGAATAAGGTTGCATGGCTTGATGAGCTCTACCTTTTATAAATAGTAATTTATCACTAAAACAAGGCTCAGTTTTTATAATGAGCCTCTATTTTTATTGGAATAACATCAAAGTTGGATTTTCAAGCATTAAAGTTGATCAATGAATTAATTATGGAAGAAATCCAGTAAAAAAGAAACATTTTTCATAACATCTTCTGTTCCCAAATGTCTCGCAAAGAAGTTTGGAAACACTAACATGCCCAGTCTGTACTTTTAGTGGGGCCAGAGATACAATCAGACACTTTAAAATGACAGAAAGTTTTGCCCTTAAAAGTTTAGTTTATTGGCATAGGGAAAGTCTTGTGGTCCACTTGCTTGGTTCTGACCAAATGTGCTTTTTATGTTGTGCTTTTTCGCAAACAGACTATAATTTATGAACGAAGCCACACAAGTGATGAGCATTCCTCCTATTGGACAGAAATGATGAAGGTGGGACAAAACACAAACCCAGAACGTAAACAAACATGGAAGTCCTGCATATTGCAATTAAGCTGTTATTACAACTGTGACTGTGATGGCATTTTCAATGTCAAGAACATTTCATTCAATGCTGGTGTCACAATGTGATATTAAAAATTTTGGAACGGCGTCAGTAAATGCTAACATCATTAGCATTTACATTAGCAGAGATGCCATTTTATGCATCTCTGCTCAGCCTGATCTCCGTTCAGGGCTCCGTCTGGGCTTTCTCCCATTCAGATGGATTTCTTCAGTAGAATTTCAACCGGTTCAGTCAGCGGGCAGAAGAAGTTGTGAACAATGATGTTGATTTTCTGCTCTGTTTTAGAATTAGAGTCTGCCTATGGTTGTAGTCTGTGTTGGTCACACTTTGAAATAACTAATTAACATAAAAATCACTCAGATCTAACCAAGACAGCAGTTGAAAAACATGACTTCCTTCAAAACTGGTGTGTTTTCATTCATCAACAACATTCATCATTTTTACCGTAACGCCCAGGAGCAGTGGCTCATGAAGCTCATGAAGATGTACATTTCCTGTAGTTTGTTCACATCAAGGTCACACCATGAAGCCAACCACACCAGAGTTCATTTCAGAAAGACCACCTCAAAAAGTAGGTCTTGGTCTGGAAGGTTGGTCCACTCCAGAGTTTGGAAAAGGAAGAAGTCTGGACCAACAGAGGAAACTAAGTCTGGTCCATTTAAAGTGGACTACAAGTGGCAGGTGTAAACACACCCTAAGTCATCCTAAAACTTGCTTCCTTTAGAATTAAAGTCAAAGGAGAGTAAAATAAGATTGTTAAACATTCCAGAATTAACAGTCAGGAATCAATTTGAGAAAGGCAATGACTCCGATGAATGGAACTCTGACGCTCATGACTTTTAATGATTCATCACAATTAAGAGCAAGTTTCCGCTGCCTTACACGAGCTCTGATTAGATGTAACATCCCGGTGTACAGCATCGACTGTTAATTAGTGAGCAAAGATTTATGGCCGTCCAATCACCATCCTCACCCTGCTCCCTGGTGTCTGCTCCAACACGGATCTATAATTAGTGTTATTCCATTAATGTCGCAATGACAAACATGTTGCTGAAGCTGCTTATTAACATCTCAGCAGGGAATCAGAAGATGGGAAATACAGGAGAAGATAAGGTGGGACTGAGGCTGGACAGGAGTTTAGGTCACAGCTAACAATGTGACATTAAAAAAAGTATTGCTGTGGCGACTTTTGTCTGGTTCCTGTTTTTTTAAAGCCTCATAGACAGGAATAATGAGGGTTCTTTCTCGTGGGATGAATGAGCACTGACTTCTGTTGCTGTCTGGCCACGGCAGCCTTATTATTTTCACCAGGGCTGAAAAATAAAGTTAAAAAAAGGCTGGAAGGAGCAGTTTGGAAACCATGACTCTGGGTCTGATGAGCATGTTGGCGTTGTGTGAAATTCTTTCATCCAAAACATGCTGTTATTCTTTTCTTGCAACCCACGACATCATGAGGTTATTTATAACCTCTCAGTGATGAAGAGCCTGGCTCCTTGGTTTTCCTCAATCGACTCATATGAACATGAAATCGCCATAAATCACATACCAGATAATCAGCACAAGGAAATGTGTAGGTGGACTATATGATCCCTCGAAATTTCTTTTGATGATTGAATGGAGAAAATTAATGCTCCCATAAACCTAACAACCAGTTGTTTCTCTCGATCAAGTCGCCAGTTATCTTTTATGGTTCATTTTTTTACATCCCTGTGGGTCAATGTTTCATCTCTCCTCCTGCTGCACTCACTTACCTCTGATTCGCTCCTCTGGTTGAAATGAGTTAAACGTGGTTGTGAGTCACTCCTTTCTGAGTTTCCTTACATTTTTCTTAGCCTCCACAAATATGTTTTACTTTGTGTTTGTCTGACAAACTTTTTACAATCTGATAGCAAACAAACAAAAAAAAGTTTGTGGGAGGAGACAGACCGGCTAAAGCAGATTAAAAGAGACCTGAAAAATGGAAATGAAACAAGAGTGAATTAAATGTGAATTGTTATGAATATAAATAACTGGAGAAAATTGCAAATTTTCAGTCACTTTGATGTTTAGACTGTTAGTTTCATTCATGTTTGTTTTGAACATCTCTTTATTGCTTATTTTCTTATATATTACCATTTTAGTTTTCCCCTTGTTCTTTATCTTCCCTTTCCTACTGCCTGCCAGCTTCCTACCCTTCACAGCAGTTAGCTAAATATTTAGCTTCAAATATTTAGTTTGCAAGTTAGCAAACTAAATATTTGAAGCTAAAAATTTAACTCAGAACTATTCAAATTCACTTGTCCGCTTATTGGCAAATATATTTGTATATTATCTAAGTATTTAGCTATACAAACTTAATATTTACCCTCCTACAGGTTAGTGCAAACTAATGATTTAGCTTGCCAGATCCAAATTAAGCTTTAAGCTAAATATTATCACCTTATAACAATAAATGCCCAAAGTAATTTCCCCCCCCTAATATTACTTTTGTTAAAAAAAAAGACTTAGGTCATGATTTTAGGAAGTTGAAGATATGTATCTAGCAAGCTGAAGCCACAAACTAAACTTAAATTTGTGTTTTAAATTTAGTTCAAAACAGTGACATTTATAGTTAATGAATAACATTGCGAAAATATGACTGTAAAATTAACCTCAATTATTCTCTCTCTCATATAATAGGCTAAATAACTCAACTGTCTGCTAATTTTCTGAATATGTAACTTTACAAACGGCACCCATGTGTAGGGCATCATAAAATTAAAAATGCATGCATCGTTACTACAGAAACAGCATTTAATTCCCCTTTATTTACCATAAATAGTATTTAGAGCTTTGCAGTACAGCTCTAAATACTTTACGTTTGTCGTTCCTGAAGAAAAAGGCTTTTTATATTTCTAGTTCTGTGTTTACTGAGATGGATCGGATTGTGAACAGCTCACAAATGCATAAACAAATGCAGAGAAGTGATTTAAAAAAAAAAGAAAGGAAAAAAAAAAAAGCCTCTTTAGGTGTAATGATCAGAGCAGCTCTGGTAGAGACACAGCCTCCGCCCTCCACCACCTGGACCAGCATATCTGACCAGGACAGGCAACAAGATCTGGAACCGAGCAGCTACAGGAAAACATCACACACACACACACACACACACACACACACACACACACACACACACACACATATGTTTGCGCAGCTATCTTTACGGGGACTTTCCATTGACTTCCATTCATTGCTACAGCCTAAACCTTACCCTAACACTATCCATTACATACCTAACCCTATCACTGTCCCCACCCCTAACCTTTACCCTAACCGTACCCTTACCCTAACCCTAACCCTAAACCATACCCATACTATAAGCTGGAACAAAGTCTATAACCTGTGTTTCAAGATATTTTATTTGTCCGAGACCAAAAACGTTTTTTCTCAGCTCAAGAAGCTCAAAATGCACAATGTATGAATTCTCAGCTCCTCATCAACATTCAGCCATAATTTACTTGAAACAGTTTAGATATGTTGAAAAACACTAATTCTGGTTGTTTGAAGCTGGAACAAAGTCTAATTCCTGTGTTTCATAATATTTTAGTTGTCCGAGTGCAAAAACGCTTTTTCTCGGCTCAAGAAGCTCAAAATGGACAATGTGTGAATTCTCAGCACCACATCAACTTTCAGCCATAATTTACTTGAAACAGTTTAGATATGTAGAAAAACACTAATTCTGGTTGTTTGAAGCTGGAACAAAGTCTAATTCTTGTGTTTCATAATATTTTAGTTGTCCGAGTTCAAAAAAGCTTTTTCTCAGCTCAAGAATCTCAAAATGCACAATGTTTTGATTTTCAGCACCACATCAACTTTCAGCCATAATTTACTTGAAACAGATTAGATATGTTGAAAAACACTAATTCTCTGCACCACATCAACTTTCAGCCATAATTTACTGGAAACAGATTAGATAATTTGAAAAACACTAATTCTGGTTGTTTGAAGCTGGAACAAAGTCTAATTCCTGTGTTTCATAATATTTTAGTTGTCCNATAATATTTTGTTGTCCGAATCCAAAAAAGCTTTTTCTCAGCTCAAGAAGCTCAAAATGGACAATGTGTGAATTCTCAGCACCACAACTTTCAGCCATAATTTACTTGAAACAGTTTAGATATGTTGAAAAACACTAATTCTGGTTGTTTGAAGCTGCAACAAAGTCTAATTACATCAACTTTCTGCCATAATTTACTTGAAACAGTTTATATATTTTGTTGTCCGAATCCGAAAAAGCTTTTTCTCAGCTCAAGAAGCTGAAAATGGACAATGTGTGAATTTTCAGCACCACATC
>CAEFZX010020078.1:0-15528 GCA_903066825.1 Alfaro cultratus | reverse complement strand
CTCACACTGAACCTGAACACTTCGCACCGAACCTGAAGGCTTCGCACAGAACCTGAACGCCTCACACCGAACCTGAATGCCTCACACCAAACCTGAAGGCCTCACACCAAACCTGAAGGCCTCACACTGAACCTGAATGCCTCACACCAAACCTGAAGGCCTCACACCGAACCTGAAGGCCTCACACTGAACCTGAATGCCTCACACCAAACCTGAAGGCCTCACACCAAACCTGAAGGCCTCACACCGAACCTGAAGCCCTCACACCAAATCTGAAGGCCTCACACTGAACCTGAACACTTCGCACCGAACCTGAAGGCTTCGCACAGAACCTGAACGCCTCACACCGAACCTGAAGGCCTCGCACCAAATCTGAAGGCCTCACACTGAACCTGAACACTTCGCACCGAACCTGAAGGCTTCGTACAGAACCTGAAGGCCTCGCACCGAACCTGAACACTTCGCACCGAACCTGAACGTTTCACACCGAACTTGAAGGCCTCGCACCGAACCTGAACACCTCACACCGAACCTGAAGGCCTCACACCGAACCTGAATGCCTCGCACCGAACCTGAACGCCTCCCACCGAACCTGAAGGCCTCGCACCAAACCTGAAGGCCTCACACTGAACCTGAAGGCCTCACACCGAACCTGAAGGCCTCGCACCGAACCTGAACGTTTCACACTGAACCTGAAAGCCTCACACCGAACCTGAAAGCCTCACACCGAACCTGAAGGCCTCACACCGAACCTGAAGGCCTCGCACCGAACCTGAAGGCCTCGCACCGAACCTGAAGGCCTCGCACCGAACCTGAAGGCCTCGCACCGAACCCAAAGCGCTTCATGCTGGGGATTCATGCTGGCCTTGACCTCCTCTCCTACTGCCGCGTCCTACTGTCAGCTGACCCAAACTGAGTCAGCAGGACAATGATCTGAAACACAGCAGGAAGTCTGAATGAGAAATAAACAAGGTGTCTCAGTGGCCTAGTCAAAGTCCAGCCCTAAATCTGACGTAAACATGGAACAATCAGTGAGGTGGAAAGAAGGAATGCAGTAATCTGTTAGCTGAAGCACCAGCGGAAAGACATCTTTGTTTCTTCTTTTCCTCTGAGGATTTAACAAGTTTACGGAGACGATGGGGTTTGTCAGCAGGAAATGAACTGCTGGGATCGCTTCGTTTCAAACGCGGCTCCAAGCAGCTCCACATGATGAAAACTTGTTTAGTGGCTTTTCCATCTTTCTGATTTGCGTCCATTCTTTAGCGCGATGCGTGGCAACGCGGCAGTCAACTGGGACCGAGGAAATCAGGTCGTCTCCGTCTGCAAAAAGGAAATGGCGAAAGTGAGCTCACCCTGGAAGGGAAATGCTATTAATACTCCGAATATCTCCCAAAGTCACCAAGTTATGGAAAAGTGGATTGTGTGTTTGCATTAGGCTGACATTGACACAGTTAGGCTGCCCTTTTTATTTCCTTTAAGGAAACGCAGAGCCTGTCGGCGCGGCTTTGGGAATCTGGGCGTTACTTTTCCTCGTGTCTCGCTTCATGAAACGGAGAGTCATTTTCTGCATGTTTTGTTCTGTTTTACTGAAAACCCAATTCCACTCAACCTCTGGTTGTCTTCAGGATTTCCTCTCACACATTAAAACATGTCTGTGTTTTAACGAGTTCTTTGACTTTTCAGTGAAGTTCAAGATCTTATGCTTTTATTTGCACTTTTTGTTCGTCGCTATGGTTTCTCAGTTTTCTGTTTTCTCTTTCTGAAAGTCTGGAGGCAGATTTCTGATATTGGCCTTTATTCTCTCTGTCCTTCTTTCTCCATTACATTTGGAATAAACACAAAGCAATTTAGAATCATTTATATGTATTAGTCCTGTCATTCGATTAAAAATGCGATCAGATTAAGCTCTGTGATTAATCACTAAGGTTTAGTTTGTGAGCTTGAAGTGTAAAAATGCACATTTTTATAAAAGTTTAAGAAAATGTTTTACTGTCTCAAACCAAATACGTTCGTTTTCCAGGTTTACATATTCAGAAAAATTTAAAAAGTCATTTTGTTTCAGACTTAATTTGTAAATGTTAACTTTAAACGGGCTGTGCTTTAGTGGAAGGATAATTCACTGTTGCAGTAACGAGGCTACATGCTAGCTGTGTTTTATCCTTTGTTTTTAAAGCTAAATTTGCTGCTATGTTATCAAGTGGAGGATCTTAGTCAAGCTGTAATTCTCCTGTGACAGTAAATCTGCTGGGCTTCATCTTGGCACTCAGAGTCATTTTAAATCCTGCAGAACAAGCAGAGAAAAAAGCGATGAAAGAGAATGAAATGTGTGATTTCCTTTCAGAGCGCTGGCGGACATCCTGAGGCAACAAGGACCGACTTCAGCTTCGCAGTTTGAGCATGAAAACATGGCGGCCATTGATGGTTCTCCCAAAGACGAGACGCCGGTCAGGAGCTCAAAGAACCACTACACACCGGTCCACGGTAGGAGACCAGCAGATTCATCATGTTCCTGTTGAGCTGCAAGCAGAAACCCATGACAACCTGGTGCTGAAAACCTTTAGAGGCTTTAATTTGCTGCATCTTTTTCTACTTTTATTGATTTGTTTCCCTCAGTCATTTTCATGGTAATATATAAGAAATAAACGGTTCTTGGTTCTGCTTTAGTCCACTCAGCATCAGTTCCAGGCTGATATTCCTCCGTTTATCTCGTTGGCTAACAGAATCTCTCAGTCTGGAGGGAATTCAGCCGTTTCTCCCAGTTTTTTCCGTCGTTTCTCCCAGTTTTTCCGGATCGCGGCTCCTGGGATCAGCGGACTTCCTGACTGACCCAGTATGGCGACCCAGATTCGTTATTCTCCTTATCAGCAGCTGCTTCAAACATAGACTTGATGAGATGATGCAATACAGACTGGGAGCTTTCTAATATGTTTCCACGGCAACATGAATTATTCTCTGGTTAACCTGAACCAAACTGGTTAAACTGGAATGAAAAATAGTCAAAAGCTGTTCAGGTATCCTGCTGCGTTTATCAGGTCTTGATTCTCAAATCACATCTTTTATGTTTTAGCGGAAATCCGTTATTCTTTTCTGCCTGGTCGTTAAATGAGACGCAGTCAGATTTCTGGTTTTCGAGCCCAAACGTCGGACATGAGCAGAAGAAGAACGATGACGTCTCTCAGCAGCTCTCCGTTTAGAGGCCATGACGGAGGGAGACACTTATGGGTCAATTTTAAGGTTTATTCAGCAATTCAAGCCAAAAGTATCATCATCAAATCTTAACAGGATGAAGGAAGGAAGAGGCTTTGATTGTAACATTTTGGTTATTTAAGCAAACTGATCAACGGTGCTGATCAGTTTGCTTAACCTGTGAGTTATCGTCGGTTACACCAGTTCATGTAGAGCTGGAGTTTCTGAAGACAGGTGGGATAAAACTGAAGAAGAAAGTCTGGAAATCCTCTGAGCAGCTGGAGGTTAGCAGGCGGTGGGACCAGTTACAAGATGTACAGAACAAAACCCACAAACACAGAGCTCTGTGGTGCACCGGAGCAGACGCAGTGACTGAGATCAGAATAAGAATAATTAGAATTATAATGTGTTTATTATAATTTATTTTATTCTAATTTTATTATAATTAGAGCAGCAATATTTTATCTAACTAATTAACCCCGAATGCTCGGCTTGTTTCAGATTAAGACATTAATTCGTTCCTGGGTTTTTATTGTTTTTTCTAACTTGTGTAAAGTAGTAATGTAATGCTTATTAAATGTTAGTCTGATAGCTGAACAACAACAACACTAAAGCAAACTGCAGACTTGATGCATAAGAATTCAGGAGGAAAATGAAACTCCAGCATTTCAAGAATTTACAGCAGAAAAAATCCAGAAACTGATTTATAACGATTTGTGTTTTCATTCTTCCTAATCCAACATTTTGATAACTAATTGTTTCACATTGGAACAGAAATAAATTACAGACTAAATTCAACAGAAAACCATAAATAACAAGTAATGACATATTAAAGGATTTTATAAAAAGTGCATCTTACTGTCCTGCTATTGTTGAGGCAACAGCAGCTGATGAGATGAGTGTGTTTGAATCTGTGGTGCTAATGAAGAGACGTGACTCACATCACACATTTGAGCAATTTTATAAACAAAGTGAAGAAATATTTATCACAGCCGATGGGTTTCTCTTGAAACACGGATCGTTTTCTGACAGTGACTAAAACATAGAATCTGAATATTTGGAGACAGAAACTTCATAAATTACTGCTTCAGCTTAAACAGACTGTCATCAATTCTGAATAAAAGCAAATTCATGACGTTTCAAAATGTAAAAAAAATTACTATGAATGAAAACTGATCAAATAAGTACATGGGGACATGTTTCTGTTTCTACAAATTCTGCTAAAACGCTCAAGTGAGACATGGAGACAGAATAATAACTTCAGGATAAGAAATGATTCACGTCAGGGAAATACTGAAAAATTATTTACTGTATTTTTCGGACTATAAGCCGCTACTTTCTGAACCATGCAGCTTGTAGCCCAGCTTTTCTGTGGATTCTTCTTCAACCACCAGGGGGCTCTGTAGCAGGAAGTGAATCATTGGAAGTCAAAATTAGAAATCAAAGAAGAAAGTGCTAATTTTCATTGAGAACAATAATCTCGCAGATGGAACCAAGTTCACTGAAAACACTCTGACAAAACATTTACCTCCCATGACTGATCGGCTGTTTCTGCTGTAGAATCAGATTTCTGTCACCAGATTAATTACAATTTATCATTCCTGAAGAGCGCCATGCCAGTTTCTACTTCCTGTTTATCTGATGACATCACGCTTTGTGTTTCCTGGTTGATGGAAACACGTTTTATTTACTTCTTTATTTTTGTAACATTTTAAAAGTTCACTTAAAATCTACAAAGAAACTTTTCAGCCGTACTTTTCAAATCTACTGTTTAATGTTCAAATGAAGCATTTAAAGGCAGTGATGGTTTTATTTATTAAAGTAGTAACAGCAGCAGGTTTCGACTTCTTTTTGTCCGTTTTGTTCTTGCTCTGTTTTTGTCTTTTTAAACTTGCGCTTAAAAACGAATCAATAAAAAAATAACCTCTAAAACTCTCAGGTTTAATCTCCTTACATTATAAACGACCTTTAATAAACTGTCTTTTAACACAAGAAGGACAATTTTGAGGCATTTTAAAGTAAAAGTCAAACAAAAATCAATTTGAATCCCATTTGTTGTTCTGCCTGATGCTGATGAAATCCTTCTTCTTCTGTGGTTTGGAGGGAACGTCCGCTAACGTCTGTCCCTCATTTTGTCTTTGATGATTGTTTTCCACACAGTGACTGGAATCCTCCCTGCTGGTCATACTGGTTTCTGTGGGATCAACGTGAGGGATTCTGTCGTTTTGTCTCGTTTCTGGAAGCTGCTGCTGCTGTTACAGTTCCTGTTTTGGAAAACTTGCCAGCCGTTTCCTTGGATTTGTTCCCAGATCAAATTCAAAACATCTCTAGAAGGAAACTCTTCTGCCAAAGCTGAATATTAGGTCACGCTCGCATATCTTCCACCTTCTGCTTCCTAAAGGAAACACAAATTTATCGTTAGGAATGTAAAATAGCAGCTGAGTCAGACCAGAAGCTTATTTTCATGATCTGCCGCAGCAGTTCTCTGTTTTCTAGTTTATTCTCAGTTTCTGGTGATTTGTTCCTGGTGTTGCTGCGGCGCGTCACGTCTCTGACCAGTAGACATTTTCCTGGTTTGAGGAAACTTCGGTGGCCGTTCTGCAGCGTGGAGCGTCGTTTTCATGATCGCCTTCCATGATGCATCATGTTTCCACCTGGGAATAATTCATATATCACTATGAAGTCAACATGATTTCATCTTTCCTTTGAGAATACACACATTAAGTTGGAAGTGATCAAAATGAAGCTTTTAATGATTTTTATTATTGTTTCTAAATTAAAAGTTATGGTGTTGACGGTAATCATTTTTTAATTAGTCTGGGTTTTATTAAAAACGTCTGAGGCTGAACTCTCCCCAGGAGTTTCTCTCATGATGACACTTTGGATGGCGGTTCGATTCCCAGATCCGCTGCTCTCATGTTATCGTCTCTGAAGTGGCTCCATGGAGACGCAGCCATTTAACTGGTGACTGGTTAACACACAGAGCAGAATGGTGATTAGATGGACCTTCTTGCATTTTAGTTTTTTCTCCTCTTTTGGTTTTTAATTTGCTCTCAGGTCCAGATTTATGATCAACTCTGAGCTGCTTCTGTCCAGCAGGCTCCTTCCAGCCACACTGTCACTTTTCCACAGTTCTGTAGTGCAGCAGACACAAAGCAAACCAAAAGGAAAGGCTCTTATTTGTTGGCTTTTTAGGAACTTTTTTTCTTAAAAAAACATCCGATGTATTTCGCTCTGAGCTAAAAACTGTTGAACGTCAGAAAAACAGAGGATTGACAGGGAGGAATATGACAGCTCTGAAATATGCTGATGGCATTTCTGGTAATAAATATTGATGATTCAATATTCCCACCTTAGAGTGAATTCATCTGTTGCGCCACGCTATCCGTGGTTAGCATTCTCATCTGGCTTTCCATTAAACCGCAGGAAGGAGAGGAAACTGAGATTCTGTTTAATTTGAGACATTAGCTTTAAAAATGTAAATAAATCTCATCTCACCTCAACGTGCCACAAACTGTTATATTCTGATTCTTTAACTTTGCATCTCTTTGTTCACCGTTTGATTCTCAGCTGTATGTGAACCAGGAGCTTCGTATCAAACCTCCATTTCCTCCCTGTTTGTTCTTTATGCTGTTTTTATTTTTTGCATGCAGATACAGTTTTCTGACGCATTTAGCTGCAAACATTTGGATTTCCAGCTCAGGGTGCCATTGTTTTTTTATTAATTTTTATTCAAAACTTCAGGGTGTAACAACTCTCAGGCATCACTGCTATACATTTCTTTGGTAATGCTGCACAAATACCGAAGCGCTATTTAACATAAATTAATCTCATACTACTTTATGCATACTCTCTGTCTATCCTGGTGAAGAGTTCCCTCACCTCAGCATACTGAATGCTTGCAGTGGCTGACACAGCTCTGTGTTTTCTGATTTATTAAAGTATTATTCATGTGATGCTAACTGGTATTAATTCAGCAAATAGAAACTGAACTTTCAACACATATGCATTATTGTTGTAGTCAGTGTTATTAATCTCAACCTCAACTCATACAAAATAATTATTTCAGCATTTTTTAAATATGCAACAGCAAGATATTGTTTAAAAATATTAACATGCCATAAAATAAATGCATAGTAATCTGTTGCTGTGTTTGTTCCCAGGGCATTATGGGAAGGACACGCTGCGTCCCGGAGGACCAGACATGCATAACTTCATCTCCTCTGGGTTCGTCACTCTGGGCCGGAGCCACCTGAAAGGTAACTAACTGCTGCCTCAGAGCAGCGACGGCGCCGCTCAGCTCAGCCACTTCCTGCCAAACGACGCAGCAGGAACACAAACAGTCCATGTGACTTTTGTTTTCCATAAAAACTTGGACATCGCTGTCCACAGCGGCTTGAAGTGACATCTTGCTAAGCTCTTTCCCAAACGTCTAAAGACAAAGTAACACGTCCAGTTTGTGGGCCGACGGTGTGAAAGGCAGCGAGGCTGTTTTTATTCTCTTCGTTTTGAATTCACCAGATTTTGTCGGATTGGGAAAAAGTTCTGAACAGGAAACCTGTTTGTGTTTCAACAGCGCAGCAATCCATCGACGAATCGGGCCAGATGTCCTGGCAGGGCGACCTGGACATCCCCATGTCCTACGGTAGGTCCAAACAGATCCACCTGCGCTCTGCTCACACCGAGACGGGAGGAGGGGCCACGGGCAGGGGCCCGAAATGTTACACTGCTTCAGGTCCGGCTGCAGGTCCGAGGTCCGGCTGCAGGTCCGGCTGCAGGTCTGAGGTCCGGCTGCAGGTCCGAGGTCCGGCTGCAGGTCTGGCTGCAGGTCTGAGGTCCGGCTGCAGGTCCGAGGTCCAGCTGCAGGTCCGGCTGCAGGTCCGAGGTCCGGCTGAAGGTCCGGCTGCAGGTCCGAGGTCCGGCTGAAGGTCCGGCTGCAGGTCTGAGGTCCGGCTGCAGGTCCGAGGTCCGGCTGCAGGTCTGGCTGCAGGTCTGAGGTCCGGCTGCAGGTCCGAGGTCCGGCTGCAGGTCCGAGGTCCGGCTGCAGGTCCGAGGTCCGGCTTTAGGTCTGGGTGGATTAATGAGTCTGTTAGGGATTCTTGAAGACGGGTCAGGATGTCAGACATCACAAGCAGAGCAGAGTTTTGTTTAGTTATGCTGGTAATATCTGAAATAATTTACAGAAAACTACTTATAGGGAGAAAATATTAAACATCAGATTTAAAAATCATGAATAGTTTAGTCCAGACTGAGGCTCTCTGATCCAGAATGTGTCTCTCCAAAGCGACTGATTCCTCAGCCTCTCTGTGGTTTAACATGGAGACAGACAGACAGACAGACTGACAGACAGACAGACAGGCAGACAGGCAGGCAGGCAGGCAGACAGACAGGCAGGCAGACAGACAGGCAAGCAGTTTCTTCCTCTTCAGTTTCATGAAAACATCATTCTGCTCCTTTATGAAGTTACTCACATTCTACTCACATTTTCTGTTTTCATTCTCTACTTTTAATCTTTTTCACTTTTTCCACTTCCTGGTCCATCAGTTGTTTACTTTCCCTTCTGCCTTTCATTCAGTTTATTCTTTCATTTGTTTTATTGTCTTTTCCTTCTCTTTATTATTCTGATCATTCCTTCCTGTTTTTTACCTTCTTATTTCCGTCCCAAACGTTTCATTTCTCTTTTCCTCCTTTAATTCATTCTCTGCTCTGACTCCGATCGTCTTTTCTCAGCCCAGTCGTAACTTTTCTCCTCTCTGCGTTCTTTATCTTTCTGACCTTCTTTGTGTTCTTGAGTTTCTCTGATCTAATTAAAACCTTTAAATGTTGATGATGTTTTTCTTCTCAGTTAATTTAGCTTTGAATCATCTTATTAGTCTGTGAGCGTAAAGCTGCCTGGATGCTTCAGTGAAGGGACTAGAATGGTGATGTAGTTAATTATGTGACGAAGCGCATTAAGAACAAATGTTGAGTCATTGACAAAGTGTTAAAAGTATGTAAACCTGATGAAACTTCTGCAGGTGTTCTCACTGGATTTACAGTAAATTCAGCTCATTTTAAGAATAAAGAGTTCTGGAGAAAAGATGGATGGATGATGGATGGATGATGGATGGATGGATGGATGGATGGATGGATGGATGGATGGATGGATGGATGGATGGATGGATGATGGATGGATGGATGGATGGACAGAAAGAACAGAATCAGGCTGAAAGGTCTGTCGCTTTGCATCCAGGTACTGGACACACCTGTCACTAAAAAACATTTTCCTGGAAGATAAATTGTCTCAAAAACAGTTACACTAAATGATACTGTTTGGGAGTTTTTTGATAATAATATTATAATACAAGTTCACCATCTCAACGACCAGTAAACTTTAATTTTGTAAAGAACAATTAACAATAAAACTGGAAAAAATTTACATGTCCAATTAAAACACAACAACCAAAAATAATAAATAAAACAGAAATTAAATCCACACAACTTAAACTGAATAAAATGGATTACAAAGTCTCAGAAACTAAACTGCCCTTCAAAAATTATTAATCAGACTAAAATATAATCAAGTTCATTTTAATTCATTATGCAATTAAGGTAAAGTAATATCATGTCGCCATGACTCTGGCTCCGCCCCCTGGCGGAAGTAGAGCTGTCCTCCAACAAACCAACTGTTATTATCAAACTAACAACCTGTGAGACCCGAGACACTTTTGAGTCCCTCAGTCTTGGAAAAGTCTAGAACTGTCCCCCTAAAGAAATCATAAAAGAAACGTTTGTATGTAAACAGTATCAATATGAGAAGGAGATAAAAACAAATAACCAAATAAATATAACTTAGAAATAAAATATGACTTGAATTTAACACAAGTCATATTATTTGGTCAAAACCTTCACACAAAAAATTCAGACTTGATACTTGGTTTTATCTTTATAGCTGTTTAAAATTTGACAACAAGTTAGTTCTGTTGTTAAATCCAGTTTTTATCATTTATGGATTTTAGCAAAGTTGAAATCTTATTTTAGTTTTAAGGATTTTGAAGGAATAATCCATGTCTTCGTTACATCTCGATTAATTCATTATAGAGGCCTGGATTAATCCCTGATGCAGCGTCTTGATCCAGAAAGCAGCGGCTCGGCTTCTTATCGGAACCATATAAGGCCCGTAGTGGCTTCCTTACACTGACTGCCTGTTTGTTATCGAATAGATTTTAAGATTCTTTTAACAATTTGTAACAGGCGGCACCATTAGGTGTCGCTCTCTCCACAGCCTGAGCCTCTATAAGGGGGAAGCTGCAGCGGTGGCGGCCAGGTGTTAACTTCCTGTATTGGATCAGGTGTGGTTGGACCCATGTTGTCGTCGGCTTTGTTAATGGTGGTCGGGTGGAAGCGTTATCTGGGCGTGGTGGCTCGACGCCACAGGTAGGTTTTATACTTTTGTGTCTTTTTAATCAGGATGAATTGCATGTTTTTATATGTTACGTTTATTTGGTAGGATCGCACCAGATCGACAACGCCAGGAATGATCTACCTTTCCAGATTAGATCTGCCCACAGCCTGGATCATTTTAAGTCGCTTCTTAAAACTCAGTTTTATTCTTTGTCATTCAATTGAGGCCTGATACTGTAACACTTCTGTTTTTGTTTTGTTTTTTAATTATTTTAACAATTTAGATTTCATTTTTCCTCTTTTTCTTTTCATCATCTTTCTTTCTTATCGTTTTTGTGCAGCACTGTGCTGAAGTTTTACACCCGTTTATAAAGTGCTATATAAATAAATTTGACATTGACATTGTTTTTATTTAGAGCCTTACATTTTTATAAAGGTGTAGCAGAGATTAGAGATGAAATCTGTGACTGAACCAAACTCATATCTAAGCGACATTTGAATCTTAGTTTGTCTTCTGTGCGTCTCAACAGGCGGTTTACTGAGAAAACACGTTTGTTATGCGTCGCTACTTACGAGTCATTTTTGTCCCTGCAGCAAAAGAAAAAATCAACCCATATTTAATTACGTTTCACTGTAACTTTGCCGACCCCCAAAATTGCTCTAAAAGATTTTTATGGTGCCCCCAATAATGAGATGGGATTTACGCTCTTGGTTCACAGCCATCGACATGACAGGAGAAAGAACGGGAAGAAAGAACGGGAAGAAAGAACGGGAAGAAAGAACGGGAAGAAAGAACGGGAAGAAAGAACGGGAAGACTGAAACTCACTGTCCCCTGAGGGCAGATTGTGAGGGGGAGACTCGCACAACACGCCCTCTGGTTTACCGTGCGCCTTCTCAAACTGTAGAAATAATTATAGAAGAGCCAGAAATGCCCGAAGGGCCGGGATAAGTGGGGTTTTATGTCCCAGTCCTGCGCTGGACTGGGACAGTCTGGAAGGATTCAGACCGGAGGAATCTGGAAAGAAACAGTCGAGCTCCAACAAGAACAGAAAGTCTGCGCGCTAATCAAAAATAATTCACTTAGTTACCAGGAATTTGTATCATTCTATTCTTTTCATTGATAGAATTTTACTAAGGTTAAGTACAATTAACTTCTGCGTTGTAAAACGTTTTGCATTATACTGTTTTATTTAAATCTATACAGAGCGATTCTCATTCTTAAAGACTTTAGACCAGGGTCGGTCCTCGAGGGCCGACTTTGGCAAAACCTTTTCAGCGGGTCAGTTTTCTTCTTGGGCCTCTAATGAGCCATCATTGTTAAACCAGGGAGAGACTAAAACCCGCAGGATGCGGGCCCTCCAGGACCCACTTTGGGCCCCCCTGCTTCAGACCGTGTAGCTTTCTGAGCTATATCTGCAGCGAACAACGACACATCTTTAAAAATAATTGTTTTAATATTAAAATTAATGTCCAGTACAACCATAACTTAGTTACTCACTGTGATGATCTGACGACCAGCGGACAGGTTGGACGATGACTTTTTCCAAAGTGCCGCAGAATAGGAATAGGCATGAAAGTGACATCACGACGTCCTCTACGTCACAAAGCCCAGCCGCCTCCTCCTCCTCCTCCTCCTCCTCTCTGTCAGTCGGGCCTTGGTCCCGACAAAAACCAAAATCAGGCGCATAATTCGATCCAAATCCAAAATTATCTCCACAGAAAACATCATCGCTGGTTTGACCAACTCTTAACAAGCTCCTGTAGATGAAATAAACGGAAGGTTTTCTGTTAATCCCACAGAAATCCTGACAGCACGATGAAGAAATATCCGGTGAACTGGATGATGGCGCTGAGTTGAGTCTGCAGAGCAACTGACACGACACGGAAATGCAGTAACTCAGAACCAGTTTTGGTTCAACCCCCGCCCGGCTCTCTTCCAGTCAGCACAACTTCCTCCCTCTCCTCGTTCGCCCAAAACGCGAACGAGGAGAGGGAAACGCCTCTGTAGCACAAAACACACACTGCCTTGCTCTTGCACACACACATAAGGGCGCCGGGCCTGCAGGATATTGTCAGAGGGTTTGCGCCTGACCCACAGGAGCACTAACCCCACCCACACCTATAGCTGCAGGTGAGAAAAGAAACCGTTAGAGGAAGACTGACCACGAGCATCAGGAGAAGGAGGGATGACGGGTTTGCACCAGAAATACTCTAATGTGTGAAATTGACGGGAAAATGTACAGGGTGCTAATATTTTTTTACCCCCGTGTCCGCGGGGCACAGGGGTAAAAAACTGCAGTTTCCCAGCCAAAACGGGAGACGCTGGACCAGCAGGCCTCAGCTTTAAGGTTTTTGAGGAGACACCGCACAACATCCCGCATATTATGGACTTATTTACATTAATATCACTTAATTCTTTGGTTTACTGATGACAACTTACTTTCTGTGTTGAATTAACTTAAAGGTTGTAAATTTGAACTTCAATGAGCTTTTTACTTTGACTTTACTTGAAACAATTAAGTTCAATGCAGCGTCTGCATCCTAACTTTGACTTCATGACGCAAGTTTAGTGAATCAGAATGAAGTCTGTCCCCAGGATGGAGGACCTGGCACCCAACTGACTCCTAACGGGTGTGGGACACAAAGAGAGACTCTGAGCTTCCTCTGCTCTCCTTCACCTGCTCCGGACACACAGACACACCGGAAGGAGATCTGCGTCAACCTGCTGCTCTGCAGGGTTGAGTTCACCGCAAACTGTCTCTGCAATTCATTTCTATTAACTACATTGGTGAGAAATTTCCCAATGAGTCATCAGGCCTTTGTGGTTTCCTTTAATTACGTTTGCGGACAGAATTTTGACTTAATTCTGACTTCTTTGTTAAGGAAAAATTCGGCTTATTAGTGCAATATCTGTCCTGAAAATAAAAATCAATTTTATGGAATTAATCTATTGTTAATTCTAGATAAATTTCATATTCATAAATGCAAATTTTCTGGCAAAAAGTCTCTATTTTATCTGTTTTTATCTGAATTACAACACTATGCAGTAGCTATACAGACCTATAATCCCAAAGCTGTAAAAACTCTTGAAGCCCTAAAATTCTGTAACTGTTTTCTATGAAACTTTGTTTTATCTCTGCTTGTATTAAACTTCCTGCTGTTTTTATTGCTTGTAACTCCTGGCTTGTTCTTTCATTTTCCCTCATTCTATACATTGTATTGACATTTCGATGCAATAATAATAATAATAATAATAATAATAATAATAATTATTATTATTATTATTATTATTATTAATTATTGTTAATAACAATTATATATATATATATATATATATATATATATATATAAAATATAATAATAATTATTATTATTATTATAATTATTATTATTTTAATTATTTTATTAATTATAATTATTATTCTTTCATCATTCATAATAATGATGAAAGAAACCAAGGACGGAAGCAAAAGTTACTGTGTAAAACAAGAGATTTGGTGATTGATGCGTCAACATGTAGCTGAAGGTCTGAAACACTAAATAACTAAATCAAAGTTATTTACTCAGCGAGTCTCTCGTTTCTCTCTCGATCTCTATCATTGGTGCAGTGACTCCGCCCCACTGCGAACCACTGAGCTGCCAAACAGTGATAGGTGATAAATAATATCATCTATTTTTATAACCAAAATGATCAAATCTTTCTGATCTAACCCCAAGAACACAACAAGTAAATAACAGAAAACAATATAAATTTACATGGACTATTACATTAACATGCAGGCCACACAAGGAAAGAAGAGAAGAAAGAAAGTGAAGGAGCCTGAGTTTTAATTAACGCTTTTTCAGTCTGATGTCATTTCATGAACCTGTGGGCGTTAAGAAAGGTTCTGTGCAGGTTCTGAACCTGTGGGCGTTAAGAAAGGTTCTGTGCAGGTTCTGAACCTGTGGGCGGAGATGAAGTAACAACCAACTCGCGGCCTGTAACAACTTTCACCAGAACCCTGCATGGCCTCTTTTGTGGCAATAAGTGTTTTTTGTTTCTTAACTCCAACCTTTCTGTGGTCTGGATCAGCGCTGGTTCTCTTGCTGTCAGGAAGCAGCTGGACGACCAAGCAGCAGTCCAGCTGCGCGGTGGGCGGGCTGTGTGCGTTTCTAGCAGCAGTGAAACACCCATAGGTTTAGTCAGACCTGGTCCCGGAGCGGCTGCAGCGGTAAAGGTAAAACCTTCCAGAATTATTAATGTAATATTCCGTCTAAAATTGTGGAAATCAGACAATAACTTTGACTGCGCAAGACAGCGCAGTGAGACTGGAGAGAGCGCACAGATTAATAATCAATGACTTGTTTCAGTACGTGCTGCTCTGCGATCTCCCAGCCAATCAGAGTATGGCTTCAATGAAAACAACCAAAAGTGAATCAAAGTAATATTCCCACATGCCGAAATGACTAAACCACAGAGGTAAAGAAAAAATATAAAGTTCAATGTTATTTTAAAGACTAAAATAAAAACAGTATCTATTGCATGATCTATTTTCACTACAGTGAGTAATAAATGTCTCAATAACAAAAACTATAAAGCTGTTGAACTACCAAGACGTCTGTCTATGATGTTTGTCTTTCATACATTTTTGGTTTAAATCATGTTTGTTTCTCACCCAGTTCAGCTTCTTACTGTGGATAAAAATAAAAGATCCACAAGTTTTTGTTATAATGTTGTTCGCGCGTCTGTGGTTCGGAATGAAAACGGTGATCGCAGAAAGCGCTCGAGATAATCCCGAACCAATAACGAAGCCAGCAGGTTACAGGTGGATTGGAGTGTGTGTGTGTGTGTGTGTGTGTGTGTGTGTGTGTGTGTGTGTGTGTGTGTGTGTGTGTGTGTGAGTGTGTGTGTGTGTGTGTGTGTGTGTGTGTGTGTGTGTGTGTGTGTGTGTGTGTGTGTGTGTGTGTGTGTGTGCGTG
>CAEFZX010020077.1:0-19116 GCA_903066825.1 Alfaro cultratus | reverse complement strand
AACAGTCATGTTTTTGGACTGTGGGAGGAAGCCGGAGTACCCAGAGAGAACCCACGCATGCACAGGGAGAACATGCAAACTAAATGCAGAAAGACCCCGGGCCGGGAATCGAACCCAGGACCTTCTTGCTGTAAGGCAACAGTGCTACCACTGCTCTGAGAAAACAAGGAAACCGTGAATCGTAGGAAACCATCAGTGCCAGAATAGAAATGATCTCTTGCCTTCCATCAACGGCCAGCTTTGCCTTGAAGATGATAAGGCTGCTAATAATAAGAGCCTCATAGCTGCTTGTGCTCACTCTTGACAGAGGAAGTAATTAAGTTCCAGCAGTTTATCAGTGCGTTGGCCGGAGATTTGCTGTCTGTGGGGTGATAAAGAGCAGCTGTGGTGAGGTGTGCCCTTTCTCTCAAGTGTCCACCCAACGCTATTTTTCATCTTATCTCCTCCTGACTTTCACTTGTTCTTCTTTCACTCCTCATAGGGGAAGCCCGAAGCGGGTCAAGGCTGAGCGCCATCTTGTCAATCACCCTCAACCGCACCCCTTCCCCCGCTCTCCTCAGATGTCCAATAGGACTAATTTTAGCTTGTCGTAAAATTGGCACAGAGTTTCTGAGCGTGCCACTATGTGGATCTGTTTGGACTGGCCGTGTGTGTAGAAAGCACGTTCCGTCTCTGTTTTCTTTTGGCACAGATGTTCCCATGTGGTTTCTATTTTGCAGTAATCCAGATTACCATAGGAATGAGTATTTGCATGCAGCATAGATGCAGTTTTAGAATGCCTTTCCTTTTCAACCATCAGAAAATCGTTGACTGTAGCAACAAAGAAAGTATTAAAATTTTACAGAAATACATGAAGCACTGTTGCTCGGTCAGCTTATTGACACTTCGGGACTGTAGTTCAACACATGATTCAGTGGATCAGCTGGTTGTGAGTGGGAAAGTTTTAAAAGAAAGCTTGGAAGATCACAGCAACATACAGGTTTTAATGCTACTGCACATCTGACGCAAAATTTAAGGTCTAATCCAATCTGTGTTGTTTCTAGAGCAGACTGATGGCGTTTCAGTGGCTTTTTTTAAAATAAACCATACTACATTTTTCTTGTATTTCACAATCATGGACTACTTTTGTACCTTTCTTTCACAAAATAGAATGCATTGACATTTCACCCAAAATGATAACACGTTTTGAGGGGTGTGAATATATTTGCAAGGCTCTTGTATGAAGGCTTGAGAATGTAGAATATATTTTAGAGACAGGACCCCGAGGTGCAGACAGGACAGGTCTGCTGAAAAATGGAATCTTTTATTCTTTGAATGTTACATAAACCTGTTACGTCTTTTTTTCTTTATTATTCTTACTATGCAGCGATTGGCCTGCAGCTACAGTTGGCTCCCCAATTAAAGTCCTGACGCGTCTCTAAGCATGTAAACGCTGATGCATGTGTTTGTCTGGGTGGGTTTTAATCATCTCTACTAAATATGAATATGTTATAAAAAGCAGAGGTTCGATAGCAACATGTTCCTTGCGAAAGCGGGGATGATGAATGAGCAGTGTACAGAGTATGTACAACTAAACTCTTTTAGAATCTGCATAAAACTGACTGGCAGCATGCATTAAATTACATCACTGATTTTCTTTTTCATTTGCAAATACTAATTATTTTTCTTGCACCCAAAATGCAGATTAAATTATGATCTTGTCGAAGTAAAATTTCAAAGCACATAAAAGCACTGCGATATGATAAAATGAAGCTTTTTACACCACTGAGAAGGGGATTACATAACGCTGTGTCTGTATGTGTGTTTTGTATTTGAACAGACAGCGAGATGGTCCCTTTGGACTGCCTGCATCCTCGCTCCTATGCTGCCACCCGTCGGTCTTCAGCTCGGCGGAACAGTCATGACCCTCGCCTCACCATTAGTCTGTGTGACCTGAGCCTGCAGCAGCAAGAGATGCAGCTCGAGGAAGAGGATGATGAGGGGGATGAAGAGGAACAACTTCAGCCTTTAAGCTCCAACTCCTGCCATGTTCCTCAGAACTCTCAGAACTCGCAGCAGTGCTTGCTGCTGCCTGGCCACTTGGACACTGATCTGCAGTTTCACACTATTCATGGCCTCCATGTCACTGCGCTCGATAAGCACACGGTGGCTCGGCCAGACCACCGCAGCGACGAGAGGACCCTGGTGTTCACCAGCCGCCCAATGCACTGTTCGGAGATCGTATTTGTGAAGGTGAAAGCAGGAGTCAGCCGGGTGGGGTCCCTTTCTTACGGCGTGACATCCTGCGACCCGGCCACCCTCAGGCCCAGTGATCTCCCATCGAACCCCGAGTCTCTGGTCGACCGCAAGGAATTCTGGGCCGTGTGCAGGGTGGCTGTACAACTCCACAGTGGGGATATTTTGAGCTTTGTGGTGAATGCAGAGGGGGAGCTTATGATGAGCCAAAATGGGAGCAGTGCAGGAATGGCGCTTTGTGTCGATAACTCCAGGCCTCTCTGGATGTTCTACAGTCTGCATGGATCCATCACTCAACTCAGAATTTTAGGTACACTCATCTTCCCTTGTTTCGATTCTTTTCATTTAGCTAGTTGTTTTAGGTTTATCATGTCGCTATATTCAGTGTTCCTTCCATTTTTTTTATCACAATAGGTTACATTATATTACATTACACAACTACAAGGACATAATTACCAGGCTTCAAAAAAATATAATTACAGAAAAGAAAACAACCGCTGAAAAACAATAATTATTTAAAGTGAAAATGAGGCATGTATTACATAGGAAAGAGATTTTATGTCTGCACATTGAAGTTATGATTAATAATAATAACACTGCTGTAATTGCTACTATTACCTAATAATAATGATAATAATGGTGACGTTAATAATAGTGATAATGGTAGAAGCAATGGTGTGTCATCGTATTCTAAGACCTTAATTCATAACATAAGTCCAGTTCAATGAGAAAAATGGAAAGTAATCTTTCAGAAATAATCTGGAAAAAGTGTTAAACCAAACCTTCACTATAAAGCCTTCAGCTTGAAGGCTTTATATTTCCCAGTTATATATTCCTGATTCATATGGTGCTCCTACATTCTGAGAGGAGAAGTTTAAAATATGATTTAAGAACAAATCATGCTTGCAGTCTGGGGTGAAAAGGGTGTAATTGGATTTCAGTCAAAAAGATTTGACTTGAGCGGTAAGTTGTAGTTTTATCAACAGGCTGACTTTTAATTCCTCTGCTGCCTTCCAAGTATCTACAAAGGAAGTCTTTTTCAGCTTTCCATTAAGAAGCTAACACAACATGGAATTGTTAAATTACGTTTTGCAGGACTAATTCCCACTCTTTCAAACCATAAAAAACATTTCTCATCCTTTGCCGTCTGGGCTTCTCTCTGACCTTTTATCAATTGAAATATCAGCTGGTAATTTGAATGCAGCTCTAGTGATTTGAATATGGTGGTTAGCTGTGAACCTTCGGTTAAACAGAATGTGTCTTATGTATTTTGTTTCAGCAGATCTCACAAATTCATTGAGGCTTCACCTGAAGGCACATGGAATTTCATGTACTGAGTTTCTTTTCCTGCATTTCATACTGAAAAGTGAAAAGTGGAGGTGTTTTCTTTCTCTCCAGAGACTGTCCAACAAAGTTATTTGTCCAAATTATTATAGTTGTTGTGAATGGGGTTGCATCCTCCACAACTATCAGCACTTCTGGTTGAGATGCTCGAAAGCTTCTGAATGAAAATAGCATACTGTCACAATAAAGATGAGAAAAATAAATAGTTTAAGTACTTTTTTTTTTCAGATTTTCAGTATGGTAAAGGAACAGTTAACAGTTTTGTAATACTAAAGACTAAATTTTTCACTTAATTTTGCAGTGAGTGTTTTGGGGGGGGTTACCTCTTAGAAGATGGAAGAAGGAATTTAAGTCTCAAAATAGATTTATTTTTTTTTTTTGCCATATTTTTTTTTTTTCCAAACACATTTGCGCAATCAAGATGAAATCCCACATTCTCCAGACTTTTAGAGTGTGTGCGAACCTAGAGAATACTATGAGAACAAATTTATTTACTTTTTTCAATCTGTTTGCCATCACTGCAGATTAAAAAAATATACATTATTTAAAAGCCACATTGCCCTTTTCCACTCTTGCTGGCTTGCGTAGTAATGTATGCATCTGAGCAGAGCAGGTGTCTCGTTCGCAGGAAATCAATAATTGAAGGTGACCTTTACTGAAAGTTAAAATAAACTAAAATTGATCAGTTCTCCTAATTTTCTTCTTCAAACCTCTTCTGGATGCTCTGCTCTCCTCTCCACTCCCCCAAGTAGTCAGCCAGACTGAGAACTCGGGAGGTTATTTCTGTCTTGCGTGGGCTCCCAGCAGCCAGCATTATGTATCAGGAGGGAGCCTGTGATAGCTTCTTATGATGCCCTCCTGATGCATTATTAAAACGTAATTGGTTGGAGATTTGCTGTGCTGGGCTTTCCACCCACAGCCAGTTCCAGTAACACTAGTTTTGCCTCTGTACTTCCTCTTTTCCCTATTTGCATTTTATTTTGCCCCCCCAGTCCTATCCCCATTTTGGTTCTTTGGGGTCCGTTACTCAGTGCGTTACCCACTCCAGCTGTGTGTGGAGGGGTGATGCGTTTGTGACGGGATGTCTAAACTCACCCACAGCCTCTGCAGTTGCATGCTATAAGTTGCCATGGAGACATCTAGCCACTGAAGCAAGTGACAGTTTGTCATGGCTGGGTGCTGTCAAGCCTCTGAGGTGGAACAGATGGGAGTCTGCCACTGTCACATGATCACTTTGTCTGTTTTATCTGAGAAAGTAAGATTTAACCATTTCACGTTCGACATTTAACATCCTGATGTTGTCGTGTATCCCCATCATTATGGGTTTGCATGACTGCCTCCTTTATCTCCTCAGCTGCTTTCTTGAAGCTGCTATGATATATACATCACAATGCAATTGTTAGCAGCTCTGATAGGTAACACTACTCTTGTTGACACAGTGTTTTGCTCTACTCTGAAAAGCAACATCCTGACATCCATGGGAATGCTTCCTAGACACATGCCACTAAAGTTAACATTAAGAAGACCAATCACCCCCCCTACAGGGCAACACTGGCACCATAAACTAGCACACATGTCTCTGAAGGATAAAATGTGTTCCACTCAGAGCCCAATGTCTTCACTTGGCTTTTTATCATTGAATGGTGCCAGTATATATTGATGGTGCAAAGCAGCAATCCTTCCTGCTTCACAACCTGCAGAGCCAGGACCCACAACAAATGGGGTACCTTGTCTCTGGTCCACTCTGGATCTCCTTGTGCCTCTAGATTTGCAATGAACGCTTCTCATCAGCTGCAGAAGATTTCTCTAATTGATTTCATGTGGTAAGGAAATCTGATGTGCAAGTGCAAAAAGCAAAAGTAGAGTTCTGTTTCAACAAGTGATGGAAAGGGTCTGTGGACATTAGTTATCAAGTCTTTCTCAGTTTCTGTATTGGTCCAGGTTCTAATAGATATTCCTCCAGTTCTGCCCAGTATTAAGCACCATATTTAACAGCTTCACTGTTCCTGTAAAAAAAAAAAAAATGCTGCCATGATGCAGCCACCACCTTATTTCATTCTTGGGATGGTGTGTGTTCAGCTCAATCTGCATTGTTTGTTTTTGTCTTTCAACCTTCAACAAACCTTTGGGGCCTCCACGCAACATCTGCTATTAAATTGTTATTTTACCATCCTGGTGACTTTTAAATATAATAGACTGTGCTGGATTTTATTTATAGGTATCAGAGTAAAGGGGGGCTGAATAAAAACGCACGTCGGACTATAACAACTTTTATTTAAAAAAATGTTTAATACTTTTTAAAACCACAAAAACCTCCCTTGGTCTCCATCTATTTTCAATTGATTCCCAAATTTCTGCCAGTGACTGAATGCTTTAGCAAATCTTTACACATTTTGGCAACATCTGTCCCCCAGAAAGCTGGCAAAAGGCTGCAAGAGGGTAAATGCTCAGTTTGCAACTTGCAGAGAAATGCTATTCGATGTGTAGGCAAGCAGTTTGCCTTGACTGGTAATCATAATGTGATATATTGCTACATGTAATAAACAAGAACTTGAAGGCACTAAACACAAAAGGCTCAAACAGAAATAAACAGACAACGAATACCGCAACACCAGTTATAAATTTATCCAAGAGAAGATGAAAGGCGCCCTTGATGAAAGGGTGCATAAATAGATATGAAGGTTATCCATTCTTCCTTATTAGCGTTCACCAAGACATTTACCCTTGGTGAAAAGCCCCAAAAGGTCAGTTTAAGGTGGTAATGCAAGGGTGCTGTAAACGTGTGCACCCATGTCCCCTCTGTAATGCAGTGTAATCAATATGTGATCCCAGCAGATGGTGCCTCAGCAAAGTGGTACAATCATCAATCTCAACAGTGACCTTAAAGACAAATATATTACTGAAAGACTTATGTTTCTGTTGTCTTTCTGTCCTGACCTTTTTAGCAACAAACTCGCTGTTGCATTAAAACCTACTATAATTTGTTTATGTAAGCTCAAACTGAGAGAGCAGTGTTAAAAATGGATGGTAGAAAAGGCATTCGGGTTTAGAGCAATACATCAGAACATGCAGAAAACATTATTTGTATACCATATAAAATTCTGAAGCTTGACATATTTTTTTCTGTGGTTTCTCACCATTATCACCTCTAGAACACTTAGAACAAACAAAATGTTTGCAAGGGATGTAAGGCATCAATGTCATGTGCATGACGCCAAGTGAACGATCAGTCAGACTGTGACAATGGGGGAACAGGGTCAATATTTTCGTGTCCTAGGAGAGATGATCGGCCTGTATGAGAACCGATGGCAGCTCCAGTGGTTACGGGGCGCAGGTGGGGATGAATCATATGGATCAGACAACAGATAGTCTGTGGAAGTTGTTTTGTACCTCATCCAGAGGGATCATGGGTTCGTGAAGGAGGAAGGAAGGGAGGGGGCCGTGCAAGCTCGTGACTCACTCGTTTACACCCACACACATACACTGTGGACTCACTAGTCATCTGCTTGGTGATAGAGCAGAGTTAATGTGTCTGAAAGAAATAGAAGAATAATATGAGGCAGTTGGATGACCAGTACAGCTACATTTGCCTGAATGTTTGCTAATATACCGTAATCAACTCTTGTAAAACTCTTGCTTTGACTGTTTTTATGAAAGTGGATGTTAACTGTCTGTCCTCTCTCTATCCAAGGCTCATCTTTGCCTCTGGATCATCAAGGTTCATCAGTGCCCAGCTCGCCGTCATGTACACCCAACACCCCAACAACACTCTGCAGTAGAAACTCTGGGTCCAACCTCAACACCACACTGAACATCAGTCTGAATTCAAGCCTTAACTCCAACTACAGCACACTGTTTTCCACTTCCACAGGTTGGTTCAAGGTTTCATGGAAAATTCTCTTCAGATTTTCACACCATAGTTCCTTGGAATAATCCCAAGAAAAAAACGATTGTTGAAAGAAGCCATAAGAATTTTGACAAAAAATATGTTGGGGACAGAGTAAACATGTAGAAAGAAGAGTTTTGGTCGGATGAGACCAAAAGTGACGCTTTTGATCAACAGGTTAGACGGCAAGTAAAACAGATCATTTAGAATACACCATTCCTAAAATGCTGTGGTGTTCTTTTCTTCAGTACAAAATAACCATGTACTTTAGTCATGCATAAAATACATCCTGAAAGAAACATGTGCTTTGAAGAAGAAAATAACCTTGAATACACAGCCGGAGCCACAAAGGAGTAGTTCAGTTCACAGCATATTAATTTATTGGAATGGAGAAGTCAAAGTCCAGGCAGAAATCCAATTGAAAATCTGTGGTAAGAAGTTGAAAAGATGTTTTCTGTCAAGTCTGACCAAACCTTAGTTATTTTGCCTAAATATTGAGAAGAATTTTCATCTTTTACATTTGCAAAGCATTTAGAGATTCTCATTTGTAGTACTACAAAGACCACCATCAGTTTTTCTCCTCTTTTCTACTTTGTGTCAGCATAAGTTGCATACAGTTTGTTGTATAAAAATGGTCAACAGGTGTGAATACTTGCAAAGAACTATAGTTCAATGTAAATTAGTCAAATATAAAACTGATATGCCTGTTTTAGAAACATTTACCTTTGTGATATGAAGTTGCCATCTGTGGTGTCCATGTTGTCTCAGGAGGAAGGAAAAGTGGCAGAAAACGTGACACATAAATGCTGACTGACATTTAGAGGAGACCCAGTGGTTCTGCAGTCAGCTGTCCCAAGGTTTCTTTAGTTACATCAAACAAGGGCAAATTCCTTACATATTACCGAATGTGCATTTAGTGCAGCAGAGAGTTGGATCATCTAATTTTTATCAGGGAAGTTTATTTGCCAGTTGATCACTTCAGATAGTTTTTGTGTTCTTTGAGCCATTCCAAGGCTGTTTACATGGGGACAAGCTACTGAGACAGCATGTCTACAGCAGGGTTGTTGCGAAGTTGTGGGTGTCATTGATCAGCAAAATTGTTTCAGCAGGTGGCAGGTGGCATGTTAGCTTCAGTGTGAAAAACAGCAAGGTTTTCCCAAAAGCACATTGCATTATAGCAAGATGAGGAGAACAACCCGTAGTGGTCACACTTGTGTCAAATCTATGCTTCCTGCAGAGTTCACATTGTGAGTTTAGACCTTTCCTAGCATTTCAGCTCTTTTTCTTATGTCTCTTCTCTCCTCCTTTGCAGGTATAAACCCAAGCTCTCCATTTTCCAGCCATCCACAGTCCCCTACATTCCCATCTTCTTCCAGCTCTTGGAGTGACGAATGCACTATCTGCTACGAGAACATGGTGGACACCGTCCTGTACGCCTGCGGTCACATGTGTCTCTGCTATGCCTGTGGCCTGAAGCTCAAGAAGATGGCCAACGCGTGCTGCCCAATTTGTCGACGGACAATCAAAGACATCATCAAGACCTATCGGAGCACATAGACTTGCTTCCAACAATGCTCAAGACATCGCAAAAGCCATGTAAGACTTTTTAAAGACAGCACAAATGACGATCTGGCTCAGGTACTCTACAACAGGACTTGAAGCTTGATAAAACATTTTGTTCAAATAATAGGAGACGTCATCAAAAGCCATTAGAGATGCAGTGTGATCAACAAAAGCTAAACGTGGTACGGTAAAAACAACATGGCAGTATGCCTCAACTCATTTATGCTGAAGAGATACTGCAAAGTCCGATGTCATGATCTCTCCATCCAAGTTAAATGGAGATTGTCCAGAGCCGGGGATAATAACAAACAGAATCAATCTCCAGCTTCACCAGCTGCTACTCTGCTGCTTGTCAGGAAGCTTTGAGTCAGACAGTTGTTTGAGGAAGAATTGATTCTCTTCCTAAACTGAGGGAAAATCAAGGGAAGATAGTTTTATTTTGAGAATTCCTGAAGGCGGTGGGGGAAAAAAGTAAGTAGAGAGGGTGAGAAAATATTCTTTTAGCAATAATCAGACAATAAAACCTAAGCACTAAGGGTACAGAGAAAGGAACTTAAATCCGTAATAAGTGGAGTGTCTTGCATATTAACCCACCACCTGAGGTTATCAGGCAGAAACCGTGGAAACAGTGCAAAAGTGAGAACAATGTCACTGGAGAAGGTCACTCTTGATGAGGATCGAGAATGTGAATCAGTGAAGATGGAGGCTGAGGAGGCTGTAAGTTTGAGACTGAGATGAGGAGGTGGTTGAGCAGTGTGTGCCTGTTTTGGTGAAGATGAAGTGCTAGTTCACTCTGAAGTTGAGATACATGTTCTGGGTGTTGGCTGTCATGTCCTCCTTTTTGTGGCTTTTCGGTAACTTTGCTATATTATGTCATTGCACAAAAAGTCATCCAAATAAAGCGTGGTGGGTACTGGGAAAGTTATTTTTTTTTTTAAGTGTTGAATCAATCTGTTCTTCACTGTTAGAATCACTAACAAGCCTATAACCGTTCTCTACTTGTCCCATGTCATGACATTCTGCATGACATGGGACATGAGAATCTTCTTTAGGAGATTAAAATAGTCATATTTGATTGAATAATGTTGTATATCTGTGCTTTGCATCTTCTAGCTGTTCCTCGCGTGCAATCAATGACAAAGATGTAACAACTGTGAGAATTTCGTTTGCATATCATTTTGCGTGTGCTGCTCTCCGACTATAAAAGATAACATAATATTTTCACGTGTCTACTCATGTATTATATGCTGATCATCTTTGAATAGGTAACAATGTTTTCTGGGGGGGGTTTCCTGAATAATTGCATCACTCATTTATTATAGTAGATATTAAATTGTGTTTTATAACATGTCATCTCATCACTGCAGGATTAGCATTACCAATTACAAGTATGGTGTATAACATTTGTTCATATTTTTTGAGTGTATATTAGGCAGTTCACTGTGAAAACCGAAAGTAATGTTTAGATTACTTTTCATCATAGAATCCTTATTTTGTGGTTCTAGTTTTCAAGACATGAGCTGGTTGACACTCGAGTATAGAAACACAACTTTGCTATATTTTATTTGAAACTGAATGCATATACTGTATGTCCTTGATGGTGGTATGCATAGTATTTATTTTATCCTTCACAAAGAGCTCCTACATGTTTTAGTGTCAAAATGTCATATTTTTCCAGGCTTGAGTTTCCAGTGTTGTCATTTATCTCCCATTTCTTAAGCTATAAATATCACTTTTACAGCAAACATCTCTATAATGGTCTTTAAATGTGGAACATGGAGACAGCTAAGATTGGACAAGATGGATGGGTGGATGGATGGATGGATGGATGGATGGATGGATGGATGGATGGATGGATGGATGGATGGATGGATGGATGGATGGATGACATCCTTGCATGGATTTCCTAGTCTAAATAGGAACCCTGTAATGATTACACATTATGTTGTTCTGTGCTGGAATGTTGTTTGGAATGTTTATTAGCTTTTTCATACCTGGTTATTTTTCCCTTCCTGACTAGGAAATAAACTATGGAGCATTTGTACTAGAAAGAGAAACTTGTGAGGATTGAAACCGTGCTTGTACATTCAAAAGCTCTTTTTATGTTACTATAAAGAATCGTTGTGTGTTTTTATACGTGTGGCTAAATTAGGAAGTGTATCTATAATCTTAATAGTTTTGGTGTAGGGATATAGAAATATGCTACAACAGGTCTATAGCACGAATAGTTATAGAAAGAGTTTACTGATATTTTTCCAGTTCCAAACAGTTCAGGTAAAAAAAACACTCTGCAACCTCACCATATTCAGCACATGTTTAAACAAGCCAAATGTGCAATTTTAAAGCACATTTGATAAATTTGAGAATATACCACATATAATTTAAAAATCATTGCACACTTTTATTCAGTATCTATGTAACCCATCCTGTTTCAGAATTGTGGCCTTTAAACACAAAGCCAAAAAGCCAGCATGGAAAATCAACTATTCTGTCTTCGCAACAAAAACATATATTACTAATCATGTACGACTTCACAAATTAAGTAGCAGATAAATGAATATTAAACTTCCAATCATCTGACCAAGACAAAAATTGCTTAGCTTTTCCAGGAAGTAGAAATATCTATAATACAAAAAGATAAAGATAAATATATATTTTAAACAAGTGTAATGCAATAAAATAATAACTTGAAACATTGTTTGTTTGCAAAAAGCCAGGCCAGCTGCATATTCCCCATCGTTTTTTCTCCTCATGGATAATGAGCCATATCTATACCACTTTAAGGGATAGACATTTGTATGTTTTATAACTGACAATTAAAAATAAGAATTATCAACAACATGTGACCAAATAGTTTCAGTCCAAGTAAAAAAAAATGCCAGCAAATGTTGCAAAGTGTATATGAGAGAAAAAAAATGGATTTGGTTTGCTATTTTTTTTTCTTTCTAAAAGATGTTAAAATAATCTAATTGCATCTGAACATGAATTATGTTTTGTTTGTTAAATAAAGTCTGTAACACTGACCTTTCTGCTGTTTTTTCTCTTTAAGTTATCACTCATACATAAAATAAGCACATGAGTTTATAGCTCTTGCAAGTGTATAGGTAGGTCATTCTTTACTTAGGTCTAGCCATTTGGCTTAAATTGCTATGAAAGGGCAAACTTATGATTTCATTGTTTCAGCTCTTCTGCACAACATGAGTATTAAGTCAATTTGGCACAAATGGGGTATAAGACTGGATAAATGTCACTATATTTTCTCTGAATATGCATTACAAATATTTGATGATAACACTTAGCAGAAATTTGAAGTTGGAAAGGAGATAGAAACCAAAAAGGTACTCTGCACTGTACAATCCTTCTCATAAGTGTTCTTGACTAACATTGCGCCATATACTATACAAATAACACAGGCAAGAGCTTTTAGTAAACGACTATAACTCACAAGGAAAGTGTTTACATTTGTGGTATGTAGACCTGGCCACAGCTAACATCATCTGTTATTTACCGGCCTGTCTGTGGGTTTCTGCTGCAGCACTGTCTAATGGCCCAATCCACAGCCTATGATGTCCAGACATGAAACAGGGCAGTGGTGGCTGCCACTTGTGGTTGAGTATTCTCAGAGGGAAATGTGCAGGTAGAGTCTGTGACTGTGAAAGTGACATGAATGCATCGTATTTCGCCAGTGTTTGTGTACACATAGAATTTCCACTAAGACCTCTCAGTGAACCTGGCCGCCAGCCTTCTAAAGGCTCAAAAGGTTTGCCAGACATGCTGAAGCTACGTTGTACTATCGCTGCCAGACAGCTGCTTGGCCAAACACAAACACCATCTATTAAGGTATTAAGTTTGGATTTCAAAAGAAGCGGTAGGCAGTATTGATTCTGAATCTTAACCAGACGTCAGAGAGCCTGAGTTTTCAAGTTGCTTCTCTTCTTGTTGCACCGGTCAGCTGGTGCTTGGTGTTCAGTTGGATGTGACATCTCTTCGTCTGTCCTATTTGTGTCTTGGACAAATTGTAAAATCAATCACGACTATGTTAGAAAGTGACAACTGATCATTGTCACTTCCACAATGTTTAATTGTTAAGCTGATGAAGTCCCCAAGTAGGTTACTGTGATAGTGTTTAATCCCTACTAAGATATTGTGCAATGTTGCCCTCCAGTGGTTAATAGTATGTTCTGCATTATGCAATTCTACATATTTAGAGCCCTGTTCAGAAATTTAGAAAGTTACTGAAAAGTTTATATATTTGGGTAACTCCATTCAAACAGGTAAAAACATTATCCTTTTACACACAGACTGATGTTTTCAGGCCTTTATTTCTGTTAATTATTATTATTTTCAACTTACAGCTGATGAAAACATTGTATTTCTTAGATGAACAGAATTAATTTTGAAAAATAAATCTGGTTTGATTTACATTATATTATTAGAATTGCTAATCAAACTAATCTTATGATTATTGCTCAGCTTTTTGCATGTGTTCCCTGATATTTAAAATGCTTAAATGCAATAAAAAGGCACCCTTTGCCTGGATAATACATAATGCCACTCCTTTAATAATTACCAAGAGGCAGCACCATGGAAGTGTGTGTTTCCAGGAGATTCTGTGTCCCTGAGACCACAGGAGAAGGGCACAACACCACCTTGTCCTATAATTATCAGAAGCTAGTAATTCAGAGTGAAAGGAGTCATGAAAGGCCAGTCAACAAGGAAGAAGCCAGTCATCCGAAAGCAATAGAAAAAGAAAAATGTTGACTGTGCACTCAGGTAAAAATACTTAGATTTTTGGAGACTTGTGTTGTCTGCTGAAATAAAAATTAAAATATTTGGCCATAAAGACCATTGTCAGATTCGGAAGGAAGGAGAAATGCTACAAATGGGTCTTCCAAATTGGACAATGATTCTAAACATGCCACTAAATTACACAGGTTGCCACAGAGACATACAACCATTCATGAATTTCTGAGTAGGAATCTAAACATAGCTTAAACCAGGCCTATACCATTAAACCACTAACTTAAAAAAGAAAAACCCAACATTTCTGGTAAAAGTAGTGATTTGCAGCTGGGATTATGCCAGGAGATTGTTGATGCCTCCAAAAGGTAATCCATGTATAACATTCAGTTGTGCACATACAGTATATACTATATTTATTTACATATATATTTCAAAAAGTCTAAGTCTCTAAGTCTAAAAATGTTTGATCTTGGATGTAGAAATCTGACAAAGTATAAATGGCAGTAAATAAAAATATGTGAACTCATGTCTGACTTTAAAATACATTAGTTTTGTTCATTTCGGTGTGTAACAATGTGTCATTAAGGGCCCATATTAATTTGACACTAAATAAATAATAACGTGCAAATTATGAGTGGATATAACATTTTCTACAGCACTGCATGTATGTCATTTCTGCTGTTTCTTACCTTGAGAATGATCAAATTTATGTGGATACAATCAAAATTAGCATGACACAAATAATCTATTATACTGATTCACGTATCTTATATTGCAAGTTAATCTGATTATGTTGGAGAGAATTCATCTAATTGTTCATGTGTGGCACCTGGCTCTGTAAAACAATCTAACTGTTTCAGTTTCCCATTAACCTCTTTACAGCTGAAGGTTGCAGAATAATGGTCTGCAAAATTCAAAATGCAGCTCTGGTAAATTAAACCATTTGATTTCCCATTTGTAGATGAATTAAAAAGCTTGATGAGCCAAACATGCTGCTTTTCCTAAATCTAAAACTAACTAATGGCTATGGCTTAGGATTAAGAATATTAATGCAAAATTATCAAACATGATCTATTTTAACACTACCAATCAAACTACTGTTTGTTTGTTTTGTTTATATGAACAATAATCTAATCTTATTTGTCAAGATGAGATTATTGTTCACATAAACACACTTTGCATTAGACAACATTTTCCCTTTTTCGTGGTTGGAAACAACTCTTTTGTTTGATCCTCTCAGTGATTATGTCTTGTAAAAGCTTGTCATTATATTGTTCATTATTCAAGACATTAACTGGTAATTATTCTAGATAATTACTTCTTTTAATCATAATTTTAATGCTAATTAAGGTGACTGCCTTTGATTACAATTGGACAGATGCAGGTTTTTGTTTTTTGTATTTAAAGAAAGACTAATAATTTTGTATATTATTATTTTTTTAATTACTATTTTTGTATTCGCCCCTCGTAATTCAACGAAGTGTCCCTTATTTGTGGAATTAGGAAAACGCTTTAAACTTTGTGCAACAAAAAATACACATAATGTCAAAAAGTGCATTTATTAGAGTCATTTTTGGCACTTCAGTTATTGTAACTGGTCACACATTTGGCATAAAACACAAAGGAGCATCCCAAAAAAAAAAGAGTTATGTCAAATTTACTGCCCAGCAGAAATTCAAATGTTACTGTCTGTTTAAAGCTGTGATCTTTTTTAATACAAGTGTAAGGAATGAATAAATTATTTTTTAACTGATGCAAGATTTAATTTTTGCAGAAAAATAGACAGATAAAAAAAAGACATTGCAAGTTCATTCAGAAATGACTAACAAAATCAAAATACTAAAAATTTGAGATGCTCAAAATTTGTTTCTTTGGAACAATACTACAAAAAATTTATAAAATGCTTTACATAAAGGAGACGCACAGTATATAACATGCAGCACCATGATGTGACTAACACAAAGCAGCTTAGACAACAAAGCTTTTCTTTAGCACAAAAAAAATGAGTGAAAGGTGTTGTTGATATAATGAATCATTTTAAACATGCAGTAAGCTTTATTTCCTTAAAACGTGTTAAGTTATGCATTTAAAAGTTACAGAAAATGGTTCAAGAATTAGAAAACAGAAGATAGTCTTCAAGTTAAATGTACAGCACCATGCAAAAGTATTCATAACACTTGAACGTTTTCACAGTTTGTCTTATTACAATCACAAACTTCACTGTATCTTATTAAGATGTTATGTACAACTTACTACTAGCACTTAAATTTACTTAGGGATATTAGAGTTAAAGGGGCTGAGTTAAAAAAAATTATGAAAATGTAATCACTTTCTTTAAACCTATGAACTATGAACTATTTTGTGTTGGTCTACAACAAAAACTAATAACAAAATACACAGACGTTTGTGATCATAAAATTACTTAACGTGAAATTGTTAAGGATTGTGAATATTTTTGTAACGTGCTTAAACTTCCGGCTAACATTCAGTAATTCTTGCTGCTATTTGGTTATGTAACTAAATCCCAAGCTTTTAGTGCAAGGTCTTAGGTACTTTAACATGTAGACTCATTTCACCTGTTGTAATCTATCTTTGCTTGGTTACTATTTCACTTTGCTGTATTAATGCAGGTACCAGATTAGCCTTTTAGAGTAAACCAATGCATGTATAAGACTGGATACGTATGTCTATGGCACTGTCAGCTCAAGAGAGAGATCTAGTGCTTCTTCTCAAGGTAATTAGAGGGAACCCATCCTTTCCTTGGCCTGCCATTGTCCAGAATCTTGCAGTACCACCAGCCATTAGGGTTTCTTTCAAGAACCTCCAGACTTGTCCCCTCAGGAAATCCCATAGTCTCCTCATCGCCATGGTAATCTGCAATGGAGACATATACCTCCCTGAGGTTATTGTGGATGATGTGGGGCTTAGGTTTCACTGGGGACACTGGAAGAGCATTCTTCGGAGAGCTCAGGCCCAAAGACTCCGAACTTCCGGTACCAGATCTGTTCCTGTTGTTTGATGGCAGACTGCGAGGCACAGCACCAAAAGAAGCATTGCGTCGCACTGTGGGGCTGACACGGGGGTTGTCTGTTGAGTTGAGGGACTCATTTCTTCTGAGGGACACAGCAGGACTGGCACCGTCTCGGATTGGAGCTGAGATGAAGACAGACTGAGGTCTGACAACCTGCTGTTGTTTGGTGCTATTTTGCTTAAGTGAGCTGAACAAGCTTGCAGGTTTGGAGAGACCACCTGGAGGTTTGGAAGGAATGGGTGGCATGACCTTCTTTAAATTCAGGTTGATGTTGTTCAACACCCGCACCCTTTGTTCGTTCTTTTCAAGACTGTTGGACTTGCTGAGGCATCCAGGTTTGGTTGGTGTACCATAGGATTCATACTCTCCCATGTCATCTTGTTGTCTGGCAGGTTCCAAAAAGTATGTAGGAGCCCAACCTTCTGCGTCTCCCCAGCGGATATACCACCAGCCACTTTCCTGCTTCTCAAGGACCTCCACTACCACCCCAGCAGGGAAGCTGAGCTCAGAGTCTTGAACTTTCTCATAGGGATCAGTTGTGCGATACAGGTTGAAACCTTCCATGTCAGACTCACCTCGGCTTCCTTTGGAGTAGATGGATGAGAGATCGGACGTACTCTGAGATGAAAAGGAATCTTCTGAGGAAATGACTGAAGCTGTCTCAGAATCTTCACCTTTACTTTTGGTGCCATTCTTCAGCTGACCTGTTGGCCGCAGCTGTCTTCTTAAGGTGCTGATGTCCATCTTCTCTGCGCTAGATGCTTTGGCTAGTTGTGGCTTAGGTCTCACCACAGGTCTCAATTTAGAGGAAGACTTGGTGAAGGAGGTCACCTTGCTTTCTTCATTGTCTTTCTTTGTTCTGGAGAGATCTGGGGTTGACTCAGACGAAGCAGATTTGGGACTGGATGCTTCCTCAGATCTGGCTGAAAGTGGAGTCCCATTCAACTCAATCTTGAGCCTGTTACCAGCAGGTCTCCATCCACCTGATGCCTGGTTTGCAGTCTTGCCATTTTCTGACAAAACACTTGTCTTGGATAAGTTTGAGTCTCTGCTGCACTGTCTCTCTGGGGTCTCCCTGAAGGGCAGGAAGCCATCATTCTCATAGATACATTCTTCCTCTCCCCCAGCTTCTCCTTCTGCTTCTTGGCCATCCTCAAATGATTCACCCAATTTAAAGGAGGCACTGTGGAGTGATGAAGCAGGAGATGGCTTGGAAGACAAATGAGATCCCTTTTCAGATGATGTTTCTTCATTCTTAAAGTCCACCAGAGAACTTTCCCCTCTCAGAAACTCAAACTCAGACTCCAGGTCCAGATCTCCAATGGCAGGCACATCGTATTCTGGCTCTTCATAAACTGGTCCACTAGGAGATACAGGAGACTCCGGGGCATCTGATCCCGGACTGCTCGGAGGTGCTGTCTCCACTGAATCCTGTTTTTTGACAGGCGGGGCAGGAGGTGGTACTTTCGGGCGGCACAAAGTGCTTGTTCTCCGATTCAAGTTGGGCTTTTTACGTTTGTCAATGTAGGAACATGGAGCCCAGCCCTCCTTCTCACCAATTTGGACATACCACCATCCACCAGAATTCTTTTCAATCACCTAAAGTACACAAATAAAATAGTTTACATTTTTAAAAGCATGATTCTGATTGAGAAGACATGCTAAATTGGTGAAGCAGAGGATTGTGTGCATTTATTGTATTTAAATTTATTATCACTTTGTTTCATAATTTTAACTTGAAAGGGTGTTTACCTCGGCTTTCTGTCCTCCATTAAAACTGATGCCATCGGATATGCAAGACTGGAAATCTGCAATGGTGTAATACTCAGCTTCAACTGCAGGGGGCTCTGGAGGGGAGGGCAGCTGAAAACCCTACATGATAAAAAGAGACTTTTAAACCTATTGAAAATGAGTGAAAAAGCATACTACATTGCACTATTGCATCTCACTCCATTTAAAGAATAATTTTACTTAAAACTAAAAAACTTGAAACTTCAGATTTAATTTTTTATTCATTCTGTTGTTATTTTAAAATTACTCTACCATTTTGGGTTTACTTACTACAACTACTTTATTGGAGGACTGTTGACCTAAAATTTAAATGGTATTTTACACATTCCTAGGTGCATATATAGTGCTATGTTAAAGTATTTGACCCATAAAACATATTGTTTTAGGTTTTCACTTATTGTAACACAAACATGGCTAAATTAAAAAAAAAAAAAAAAAAAAAAAAAAAAAAAAAAATGAATTTTTAAAAAAATTAAAAAAACCAAAAAAAAAATTTAAAAAAACAAACATTTTATTGTTACAA
>CAEFZX010020076.1:0-17378 GCA_903066825.1 Alfaro cultratus | reverse complement strand
TTGATATGATGTAAAGCACTTTGAAATGCCTTGCCGCTGAAATGTGCTATACAAATAAAATTTGATTGATTGATTGATTTAGATGCTGTGAACAATCAGAACACACTTAGTAAAAGAGCAGAATATAATAAGAAATGTTTGGGTACTTTTGCTTGCCCTCACTTTCTGATTATTTTAAACTTTTGACATTTTTTTAAATTTTTTTTTAAAGAAGGGAAACAGACGATGCAACATGATCTAAGTGTTTGAGTTTTAAAGCTCCCCCTGAGTTCTCCATTTGTCTCACGTTAAAGATTTCCATCTGCAAAGCGGTTGCATCACTGGCTTTTTGTTTACTTGCTGCTTTCCCCACACAGCAGTCATGAGTAATCCAACCTGTTCATTAATTTAGTCTCAAATGAGAAGCTCTGAGCTAAACACACCTGCACTGCTCCAGTTCTCCTCAACTGAGGTTGCCTCAGTAACTGAATTTATTGGGGTCGATGTGCGTGTGTGTATGTGTATTGTGTTTGTCTGGCTCACTACCTTGAAGTATTTCTGCTGTGCTTGTAATTAACTCTTCACCTTTCCATTCGGTTCCTTCTCCAGCGATCGTATGTCTTCAACCAGCAGCAGATAGTCAAGGATAAAGAAGTGGGAGACTGATTGGGGAGGAACAGAGGAGAGAAGAGAGGAGATTAATGGAAGGGCCAAAGTGACCGCAGGAAGTGCTGTCCTCGGAGATGTTTGTCGATCGATTTTTTTTTTCTTCGTCTTCCTGGCACTTAATTGGAAATCACACCTGTGTTCCTATTGGATCTGCGTAGAAAGGATGAAAACTTAAGACGAAGTAAAGGTTATTTTTCTTTTTAAGTAACTGCTTAAAAAGAAAAAAACAAATGTTTTCGAAAAATTCTTAATTTCTCATTCTTGTCAAACTGGTCTTTGCCGTATTAACTGCAGACATCAACAACTACTGATGAGTACAAACTATGAGAGATATTAATGAGCAGGATAGTTGATTTTAGTCATACATTGCAAGGAATTACTGCAGCTATCAGGGCAAAAATAACCAGTTTTTAATTGGAATCCCAAATTTAAAAAATTTGTAATTAAATCAGTGATGGTTGGAAACTTTAAATGAGTTTTTCAAGGCATTTCTGCTTCTCAGTGTACGTGTGACCAAGATAATCCATCTAATGATAAAAATAAAAATAAAAAAACAACAACACAGTAATATTATCCTTATCCAGTAAAAACAAAAAAAATGTAATAATCGCTCTCCATCATCTGTCTGCAGGCCAGTGAGGATAACATAAAGCAGTTGGAACTCTGAAGAATCGATGAAAAATTTTAAGTTTGTCTCGTCTTTGCTGCTGAGCATCTGTCAGACCAAAACAAAGCTTGAACATATTCAGCAGCCGGAGCTGTTTGTTTGTTCAGAAGAGGTTGGCGTGTGTTGAAGACTATGAGTGCAGGTGGTGTGTGTGTCAAACAGACTGGATTCTGGTAAACACTTCATCATGAGAACACACCACCAATTTGCATCTTTTCTTTGATCTTCTCAGCAGTTCGACGGTAGTTTGCCCGGATAATTTGTTTGGACGTTTGAGAGAGACCGTTTATGTTTGGAGGCTCGTATACTGTGCCTTTAAACTTTCCACAGTTTTTTTCCTGTTCCAGTAGTTGGAGTCCACTTCTGTATAATTTAATTTCAGCATAAATCCAGCTGTTCTGTGAAGGCCTCAAACTTTGAGCATGAGATGTTGAGGCAGCGAGCCTAAACCCACAGCCAGAGCTACAGCGGACTGGTTCACGTTCATGGTTGCTTGAAAAAAAAGAAAAGAAAAAAAGCTGAAGAATGTGAATACTTTTGCATTGAGTTGTATTTTAGCACAGCTGTTTTGCTCTGTGTTATCTCATGCACTTGTAGGAGGGCTAAAGGATGGCAACAACAAAGCCCCGGGGGTCTCGGTTGCCAAGCAGCCATCAACAACAGTGGACATGACATTGAATAGGTCAGACGCAGCTTGAAATGGAGAATGTGGGGTGGCGGTGGGTTGAAAATATTAAAAACTGTATTAAAATAGTCAATATGGATGTGGAGACTCAGATCAAACAAGGCGACCACAGTTAATTCACTTAGTGACGTCTCACCCGGACATGAATCAGTCCTGCTTTTGTCGGAGAGTTGAACCAAACGTGGCTGGAAGTGAAACATCAACAAATCCACAGTTTCTTCTTTATTGTTTATCATCTGAGCGCTGCGCTTAAAGTCGCATTAGCCACAAATACTGCACACATCTTAGAGAAATCTTTCGCAAAGTGTAAACACTCATCTTTAACTGGCTATGGACAACCACAACCAAACTAATGAAAAATTTATTACATTTCATTACCGTCTTTCAGCGCCCAGGGCAGCTTTTAGATAGATGATCTGCCTTTCAGACAGCATCATCATGAAGACTTTGCAAGCACTTAGTACAACTGAATATCCTTCCTTGTTCTTATTTCGTCAACATTATGGCAAGTATTTATGGGGATACTGAAGAAGAAATATTACTTTCATTTATTTATTTTTTTTCCTGTTTTGTCTTAATTTTTGTCTGGAGGAGTCTGGATGGTAAATGAATTTTAATGTTTGTTGCTGATGGGCTGAAGCACTGCAGTATGTTTATATTGTAGAACAACATCAAACCTGACCAAACGTATGTTAAGCTAACATAGTGAAAGCTTTGACTTAGTAGATCACACACGTTTACGTTTTTGATGCATTTCTAACCATTTAATACTCAAATCTTTATGAAATTATCTCAATAAAAGGTGCCGGCGTAATAGATAAACTGATAGTTACTGCATTCCTCTCTTTGTGCATTTTCACATTTGCAACCTCATGTTTCGCTGATTTACAAATAATCCTCTTACTGCAGCGAAAATGCATGGTGCAAAAGCTGCTTTGATTCATTCATAGATTTTTAAAATTAGTTTTGGTGAGAAAGACAAATGCCCCAAATAGGAAGAAACTGCTGCCAATTATAGGGGAGTTTCTGACCGAGGTCATGCTGAGAGCGCCGGGAGGCTGACGATGTTTTAATAAAATCCTAAATATGTTCGAGCACAACATCTACTGCAAAATAATAAAAATAAAAAAATCACTTCCATAAACTCAAAGACAATCTCTGTGCTTCTGTCAGACTGTGTGAGAAAAAAATTTATCCTCAAGATAATCCCTTGAAAAAATTCTCACGTCCATTTAACTTAAAAAAATAAATAAATAAAAAAATGTCGGTGAGTTCTGAATGTAAGTGATAACACCAGATGTTTGAATGCAAGTGCTGCAGGGATTTTAAAAATCACAAGGTGAAAGAACATTTCCCTTTCCGTTTGTCTTTCACATGAAATCTGTAAAATTCATAGAAGCTTGACGTAGAAACAGTTCAAAGCCGTGTCGATGGCGAGAGCTGGAAGTCCATGTTAGGAAAAGGTTTCAGGTCCAGATGATGATTACGGTTAGAATATTTTAATGCCTCCTTCTCTATTCACTCCCAAATAGAAAACTTGAATTTTGCCTGAGAAAGCTGTGCTCATTTCAAGTTTTTTAAATAATAATCACCTTCATTAGGTTCAGAATTCTCTAAAAATTCCATTAATATCATCCAAAGGAAAGGAAACAGAGCTAAGCGTGAATAGACAGTTTGATTCCTCATGATCAAACTCACAGCTGAAGGGTTTCTGTATTTTATGTTTTCTCCTACATATTATGTTGTTTTTAAGTTATTTAAGTGCCCAAAAGTCTGTATTATTATTATTATTGTTTTAATTTTTCATGGTCATGGAAAATGTTTCCATGACCATGAAGGAATTGCCAAGATGAGGTCACAGAAACATGTGATGAAGAGTTTATTTGGCCTCCAGAATAATAATCCGAGAGGAGCCTCTTCCTGCACTCACACCAGGCTGAGATTTGGCCCGGCTGTGATAAAACTGGTCCAAAAATAGACAGCAAAAAGCGCATTACACACTCCACTCTAAGCTCTTTTTTTCCCCTGAGCCGTTTATTTGTAATTAATAGGGGATGGTGAAAAAAAGAAAAAAAAAAAGGATAGAGAAAAGAGAAGAGCTGATTGTAGCTGTGATATTTACCAAAACTAAAACGTTCTCATTACCCTTACTGTGCTTACTGTATGCAGAAAAAAGCTGTAAAATGTATCTATACCCACAGCAGAATGTAAATTTAATTAACTAAAACGATTTCTGGCTTTTAGTGTCAAGATATGCATTCTGACCCACTTTAGACATATTATTTTCAGTTTTGAATTTCTTGTGAACTAACCCACAAACTGCGGGGCAAGATGACGTGATATATATGTATATATATATCTTTGTTTTGCTATAAAAATAATTTAAAGAAAGTACTAAAGCTTGTTTCTCCAATAATCACAGAAATATTATTTTTGACTAATGTAATCAAACATAGATTCTCTTTGATACTTTAAAAAGTTGAAATCTCAACTTAAAGACAACACATCACAAAGCACATTAACTAATCTGACATCTCTTTCAATGTTTCAATTGTTAAAGATACATATTATGAATCAAATATTTTGTAAGAAGCTAAAATAAAATTGAAAGGGCTTAAAAACCCTTTGATTTGCTAATTTATGTTCCATTTGTTATTAACTTGTAAAAAGGGAAAGATACCCATTTTAGTACTTAAATGCATTAAGTAGAGGAAACAAAAGAATGAGTAACATCTTGACACATTGATGTTGAGCAGCATTCTCAAAATCACTATCTGAAAAATTGGCAAATTGTTTTGATGAGAACAAGATAACATGTTATTAAATGTTTCTCTGCTTAAAGACCAAAGGTCCTAGTCCATGAATCATTATCAGGGTTTACCTGGGCTTCATGAAGAGCTCCTAAGGTGTCTAGTTGGTTTTACAGGAACAGCTAAAGAGCAGGACTTCAGACTGAAGCTATTGTCTTTGATGATCTGATCTTGGCATAGACATGTCTTTAGGTGATTTGCCTTGACTGCTGAAAGGATTTCTGTAATTTGTGCTTCCCTGGGTGTGTGCTACAGAGGTGGCGTCATTATTTTAAGCAGGTTTTCTCTCTCTTTTTCTCTCTCTGGGTGACGGGAGCTTGTTCATATTCTGATCATGTTTGTGTCGCCTCACAGCAGAGCTCTCCCCTGCAAATAATTGCTCTTCTTTTCCCTCGCCCTCCCTCCGCGTGCCCCCTCATTTTCTTCAAATTAATATCGCGATAATTGCTCGTTTTCAGCTCTCAGCCTCGGCGACACCGCTCCTGTTTTCATTTATCTTCAACAGAAGTGCGGATTTGCCACGTGCAGCTAACAACTGAGCTGCATACATATGAGAGATGCCAGTGAGATGGCCAGATGCACGAGCACTTAGTTTTTTGTTGTTTTTTTTTTTTTTGCCCACTCTCTCCCAGAGATACATTTGTTCTCTGAGGCAGAGATGGCGCACTAAAATAGAAATGAATAAAAGGAGATATTTTGTCAACCAGAGTAAAAAGCAGAGAACAAACCCTGTGGGCATCAGAGAGTACACACACAACATGCACAACATCATGTATACACACCGTACCGAACAAGCAAAAGAGCTGCTTTTACTCTCCATGGACAGGGGCCAGGCTTTGCAACTTTCTTTTTTTTTATTATTATTTATTTTTTTTTTTTAGATATACTCCTCTGTAAGAACTAAAACTTCACAAAGAATAACTGGAACACACTTGTACAGATCTGGCAGTGATTAGGCCTGATTGTGGCTCGTAAAGCGAAATTACTAGAAAACAAGTAATTAATAGAAAGTCATTTAGAATGAGGTGCAGTTTTACAGAAAGACAGCTGGTTTTCAGCCTTTTTTCCTTCAATTAAATGAAAAAAAAATTGATTGATAGTTTTGTACTTGCTTAAGTTATCTTTGATGTAAAAAAAATACATTTAACAATATGAAACATGTAGGTGTGACAAATAAACAAAAGTAGAAGAAATCTGAAAGCATATATTTTGGAAAATAAACAGATTAACAGTATTTTGATGGATGAATAGCTGATCCACAGTGATAAGAGGGGGAAAAAGAGTGATGAAATGCTGAAGGTGAACAAGAACAGATCATATTTTCAGCTTAATGTGCACTTAAGTATTCAAAGTCACAGTTGTGTCTGGGGAAGTGGCCCAGGTGGTCCTTAAACAGGCTTCATGAATATTCACCCTCAATAATTTAGGACAAAGGACAGTCAGCAGCGTGACATTTGGGTATTTTTCATCCATCCATCTTCTTTACACCCTCGTCCCCAGTGGGGTCGGGAGCTGCTGGTGCCCATCTCCAGCTGTGTTCCGGGCGAGAGGCGGGGTACACAGGACAAACAACCATGCACACACACACACCTACGGAGAATTTAGAGAGTCATGTTTTTGGACTGTGGGATGAAGCTGGAGTAACCGGAGAGAACCCACGCAGGCACAGGGAGAACATGCAAACTCTGTGCCGAAAGACCCCGGGCCGGGAATCGAACCCAGGACCTTCTTGCTGCAAGGCAACAGTGCTGCCAACTGCGCCACTGGGTATTTCTGAGTACATATTTTACAACAACTACATTTCGGACATTCAAATGTGTTTCTGAGAGCCAATAATACGTTTAAATGAACCCAGCTGCTTGGGCTCCACTCAACGGAGGAAACGACTTCATGACACACTCCTATTTCTGAAACCTTGTTTCAGGCTGCTACGTTTACACCCAATTAGGGCTCAAACGGGTCATTTTTAAGATCGTTTTCTGCGACATCTTGTCCTCAGACAAACTCGGTCACGCTGCCAGAGCAGCTCGCTCACCGCCCTCAGCCCCCATCATGACGCCGCTGACGGCCCCATTTGGCAAAGCTGCTGGTTTTTCTCTCCGACCGCGGACGAATCGCGCTGAGTGTGAAGCGGCCCCGGACAGATAGGTCAGCCAGCTAATAACTCACACCCTCACCAAGGCTGCGTTACTCCGTGTGATTCAGCAGATACTCCCATTACGATGGAAGCTGTGAAATGTAGGAGCTTCTTAGTTTTTTAAAAAATATATATTTTTATGTCGGTTGGCGGCGCCCGCCGTGACCCATTTCACAGACTTGGCGCTTATTTTTCATTTATTAAAAGGTGTCCTTGATAATGCCGCGGAACAGACACGGCAGTGTTTGCGTCGCTTGTGTTTGTTTACCAGCTTCATTTTTGAAAATGTATTTCAAATGTCAGGAAAGAAAGAGAAGCCTGCAAAATGTCAGGATTGTTACTTTATCTGGTCTAATGTTGCAAAACTCAGAAGCTACATTATTACTACTGTTGTCTTTGCTGCACGATGTTAAAGTTGTTGCATCTTAAGTTAACATTTTATGCTCTCTCTCTCTCCTACATTGTTTAAAAAGTTTAGCATTTAGCTGCCAGTCTTTCCCAGGAAAAAAAGCTGATCTCTAAAGGAAATTATTAATTGTACATTTTGTTTTTCAAATTTATGGTAATACAACTTATTCTTTCAAACCCAGATTTCACTGAGCTTTGAAATGAATCTGAATCCGTGTGAAAATATTTTCTGTTTTCATTGCTGTCCTCCCTCCCCTTTGGTCTGCAAGCAGCACTGTGTGGGTGTATTCAAAGTGTAAACACTGGCTTAAAATTAGAATACTTTAAAATGCAAAATGTGGCAGGGCTTTTTGGTTGCGATTCTTGAGGACTGAGAATAATTATTTTCCCATTGAAGACGCCAAAGTTCTCTTATAGAGTGAGAAAACCTTAACATGTTGATGGGATGAAACAGAAAAAATAGAAATAAAATCAGTCACTGAGGAGCAAGGAGAACAAGTGTCTTTCAAAAAAAAAGAAAGAACCTGTTTTAACAGAATTTGTTCATAAATGGCCGTGTTTTCTATTTTCGTTGTAGTACCCTCTCCTTTTTGGAATACTGAGGCAACTCAATCAGCACTTGTGTGGGTGCACTCAAAGTGAAAATGCTGGCTTATAATTAGCATATTTTTAGCAAAAAAAAAAAAAAGAGGCTTGTAATGCTTAAAAACTGCAAATGAACCCATTTAAATGTACCTGGAGTGTTGAATTTTTACAGTTTGTAAAAGCCCCGATTAACAAACAGTGGATGTGTAAATTGCAAATTTTCACCTCTAAATTGCTTTGTTCCCAAAACCAATCGCCAGTGATGGTTTGGGAGTACTTGAGGTCCCATCCAAAACATTTTGTGTCAGCTTGAAAATGCTGAATATGTTTGTAGCTCTCAAAAAGAACACAGATCCGGGATAAAATTATTATTTTTGAGATTAAAAAAAAAAAAAAAAGGACATCGATTCAAATCCAGATCTCAAATAAGATTCGACTACCCTGGTTGGATATCCATGACATTAGCATCCAGTAGCTAAAGCCGTACTTTGCAGAAATGTTACAAAGGGTTTGGGATTCAGTCTTAGAAAATGTGGAACTTTAAAAGGTGCGTGTACTCCTTTAAGAACTACAAACAGATGATGCATGAGTGTCGCTCCTCTTAAATGGTTTTACCTTCAGCATACAGGAGGTACACAGACAATTACAGTGACGTTTTATGTATATCTACACCAAGGAGACAGAGAGATAGATGTTGGTTTTAAATCTCATATCCTGTTTTATTGTTCGGACATGGCAGGACAAGATGTACAATACACGGTACAAAGAACACACACTCGTACACGCACATCGCCCAACATACATGTGGATACATTGAAAGACAAACAAAAAAGGCCCATTTGTCGTTGACACAGGACAAAATGGTGTCTTGATTGATACAGACAGGAGTTTCTAAGGGGATCCACTGATCAAACAACTCTTGTACACGATGTGAATGAGAACACGCACACACAGGCTTTCAGAGACAGATGAACAGTCACAGAGGCCAACAGGAGAACTTTTGCATTTAAAGGGGATTTTTCGTGGAGATTTAAGGATCTGGTGACAGCAAAAGATCAAAGCAAACAAACAAAAAGCCTCCAAAGTCCACCTTGAGACAGAACGAGCTGCTGCCCACAGTGACGGTGGTTCAATGGATTTCACAGGGACTGGACTTTAATTTCAAGCTCCAAGCTGTTTGGATGCGAAGAAAGAAAACTGCAAATAGCTTGGATTCAACACAAAGGCTGTTTCCACGTTTGTTTGGTAGTTTTTTTTAAATTTTACTACAAACTTTTAAACCAAAGGTTGACATTTAGGAGATATTTTCACCCCATTTAGAAATGTTACCTACTTATCATATGCCAAGTAACTTATAACCACAAAAACTTGTTGTAATGCCACCACCAAAGCTGAAATAATAATAATAAAAAAAAAACAGTTAAAAAGAAAAATGTAAAATTCTGTGCTTTTAAGATTTTCAAAAATGTAATTTTACTTGTAGATAGCAAAAAAAATATTTTTTTAAAAAACAAATATTTAACTTCCAGAGAACAGATTCTGCTTTCGCATGAAAGCAAATTAAACTTTTAAAAGTAAGGAAATGACTTTGTTTATCTTTGTTTTATCCTTCACTGTCAAATATCTCCGGGAGCTTTCGCCGTAAATTCATTAAATAATCTTGCGAAGCCGCACGCGACGCAAAGACAATAAAATCAAAAACGAGAAACAAATGGAAGATAGTAAACTGAAGAGCTTGTGAGCTTTCATCAGAATCGCTGCCCGCACGCTTTTCACCAAACAAAAGCTCCTCGGACTACGATTAAAAGCGTCCAGAAAGAAAAAACGCGCAGCCTCAAACAGCCAGACTCCAGCATGTCTTTGACAATTCAGCGTGAAGAATTTGCCTCAGATTTTAAAACGCCAGACATAAAATAAATACTCTTATCTTCACTCTTTCAAACAGAATAGACAGTAGATAGGAAAGCAATACAATGGTGTCAGTTTTGGCATTGGTTAAGTACAGATGTGTTCTTGGCAACAAGTCATTGTGTTGTTTTCTGGCGTTCGCTGCGTCCAGGCCTCCTGAACTGTGTGACGTTAGTGTTATTAATCTGTTATTTTAATGCACTGCGTGGAATAATCTGGACGCTGGAGTCCAGATCGGCTTCAAAACCCACCATCAGCAGCCACCGAGCTAAATGATTGTCACTTGGTTAATGCAGGACTCCCACACAACACATAAAGTTCGTGTTTCTGTGACCTGGTGGAGGCAGACGTCTGAACAGTTAAAATGCTGGAAGGCTAAAGAAAACCCATGTCCTGAAGACGGCAGCCGGACAAACGGAGGCGTGCGAGGACCAAAGTCAGTCGCATTGAACCACGATTCAAGTTGGAAGAATCCGGCCTCGGTGAGTCAGACCAGCTCGGGCCACACAGTGATGAGCGATGAAACTGACCGTGAGGACGCCTCTGAGCTCATTCAGAGCGCAGGTGAAGTTGAACCAACGTTTCCTAGAAAATTGAACCCTCTCTACTCTGAATGGGCAGTTTGTTGTGGCAGCTCACAGCGAAGCCTGTGTTTAGAGGAGTGCTTCACATACGTCCATGTCTGGACTGCGGCAAATTAATTAGCAAGGTGTCCTGCTAGGACAGTCACCACTGCTAGGACGTGAAGCTATATTATGTAATTATTACCAGCTAGCTCAGGTGGGAGGCGTGTTGTGATTGGCTCTGGCTTTGAGGGCGGGTCTTAGCGCACCGCTCCCCCTGCTTAGCCAGGCCTAGCTGATCTTTTCTGGGCTGCTGGATGTTCAGAGTCTGTGCGCCTCCGCGCAAAGATGTCACTTCCTGTTGTCCGTGGAGGAGTTAGCTGTAGTGTCCGTCTTCGTTTCCTTTGTGCTTCCAGGTGACTGGAGCGCTGCGGCGTTGGGCCCGCCCCCGTTTTGAAGCGTTTCCTGTTTGTACTGTTGCAAGGCGCGGCTGACGGCGTCCTCCACCAACCTCCTGCTGACCCTCAGCAGCTCCACCTCGTCGGGCTCCGAGCGGCGGCGTCCACCTGAGGGGAAGGAGAAAAAAAAGTGTTGATATAACAGCAGCATTCAGCTTCTGTGCACCACAAATCTGGAACAAACTTCCAGAAAACCGCAAAACTGCTGAAACGCTGTTTAGAGTCGCCTTTGAACATTACAATTAGTCGGCACTTGACTAATTGTAATGTTTCGATTGTTGACTCTATGTTGCATGACTTTGTGTTTTTGATGTAAAACACTTTGAAATACTTTGTGCTGTACAAATAAGGTTTGATTGATGATTGATTGATCGATCGAATCATGGGGTTTTTGATGCTGATGCAAACACTCCCAAATGTAGGAACAGGTTTTCAGCACGTGCTGCCATTTCGTCACTTCATACCGGTAAACAAACCGCTTCAGACTCTTGTATTTAAATTAAAACCTCAATCCTTTAGAGCTTTATTAAGAACAGTAAAGTAACAACTTCTGCAGTTCAACAAGGTTAGGGTTAGGTTCGACTTCTCATTCCTCTTTATCTCCATCTCTATATGGATTCACAATCTTACATAACATCAAACACCAACCCACCTTCCTCTGTACTCAGACAGATTCTTGATCTGATTTACGGCAGGTTTTAATGTCAGGAAAGACTTTTCCTTCCAAAGCTATCGAGAAAACAGTCCTTTTGCTTTGTTCTGCAAATTGGGGTGACTGGAGAGACTCGTCTCATCAGACATGCCAGATACAGTGTCAGCAGACAGCTGACCTTTTTCATGCCTCCTCCTGCTACCATTTTTTTTTTTTAAATCTGTGCTGCAGAAACAAATTTAGCTCTAGAAAACTACAAAAGTAAGTTGTGAACTATCCATACACTCTCACAGTTGTGCTTTCAGATTTGTTAAATATATGATTAAAACAGTCACAGTGCAACCAAAATCAGCTTTTAAAAATTAGCATACAGCTTATTACAGTGGCCTGGAAGGATCAACAAAACGCCAAAGCCAAAATGGAAGACAAAACAGAAGCGAAGCTAAAACACAGAACTGCGGCTTCTGCTGTTTTATCGTGGTTTTTGCATTTTGTTGACCCTTCTAGGCCACTGCAGCGCAAAACTGTAGAAGAGCAATTATTATATAATTATGCAATTAACAATATCTACTTTTCTGGTTTAAATTATTGACAACCTTATATTACAGAATGAACAGCAGGGAGTAGGAGAAGATATGAAGCCATCATTTATGACAAAAAGAAGAATGTTAGTTTTACCTCTAACCTGCCTCCTAATGTGTTTATAGTCTTTCAACTTCATCACACTTTATCATATAAAAATCACAAATATCAATGGATTGTACAGAGATGTTCTGTGGCAGGTCAGCACAAAGTATTGCCTAACTGTGAGTGGGTTGGTAAAATATTAGGTTTTAGACAAGTCTGGCATTTATAAATTTATGGTATATAAATGCTAGCATCTTGTACTTGTGTGCAACCTGTTCAGCTTCCAAAAAAGGCTAATTGTTGGACTTTGAGAGGGAGTGCAGCGCGGGTCACGTTAGCAAACCTAAACGGAGAAAGATCCAACTCTGGGTAGTGTAACCCCAGATGAAAGACGCAACTCGACACCAGAGGATCCGGACTATTAAAACAGCGTTGCGATGAGAAATCACAGAGCTGTGACTGCGGAGCTAAAGTGAGATCTTGTTAAGTCTGTTTTAAACAAAGGAGTTTGTCAAGAGCAGCCCTGCAGCTGAACACCACTGCAGGGCTCCTACTGTAAACATTTCTGTTCTCCAATTATTGTTGAAAAGAACATAAAACCGTAGGAGAGTTCACAAAACACTGCAGATAAAGAAAAGAATGTTATTTTTTTTCTGTAAAAGATCTCTCTGTAGGACAAGAAAAACTAAATTTGTTTTCACTGAGTGTGATGTGAACGGAGTTTCTAAAAGATACAAATGTTTAACTATATTAACACATTTCACTGTCTGAAGCAGAAAGTCATTTGCAGGTTAAAAAACTGAAGAGCTTTAAATCGCTCTCCAAATGCACAACGTCAGAGAAATTAATCAAACTGAGTCAACGGGAACAGAATCTGGAATGATTCAAAATAATTGCACAGGCACTCTTAAGTTTTCCCCCCTTCTCCATGTAACAATCACGACAATAGGAGAGGCAATAACTGGGGCAACTTTTATAGGATTTCAGTCAGAGAACAGAAGCAGCTGTGAACGATAACGTCGATATTCTTCGCTTTAACTCAAGATTCAAGTCACTGTCAACTGAGTCGACCGCATGTCAAATACGACTGCTTCTTACTTTAAGAGCAAACTCAGTGAGATTCAAACACTACTTTGTTTGCTAAACATCATATATACGTAAGTATAAACTTTAAAACCTATAATTAAGTAGCCAGTTTTTTGCGCCATCATTTGGAAGAGTTGAAAAAATTTGTAATGATCCGCTTTGCAAACATTTTGAGTACTTCTCATTTGTAGGAGGTTTCTCAGGGTTTTTTTTTTTTTTCCCTCAAATACATTTAGATGAATGCAGAAAATAATAATTATTATTCTGAAGATAATATATGAGCATCCTCGCTAATCATAGTCTGAACCAAGCAGTTAAAGACTGGATGTCTCCACAGAAGAAAGGATGTTATGACAACCGTTATCTCACAGCTCCTGTGAATTTTGCCATTTTTCTCCAGTAATGAGAAAAAATATTTCTTTAGCCTGCTTAATTTCTTGATCACCCTGCAAAGGCGGCAGAGACAATGAAAGGTGAACAGAGGGGGCAAATCAGGGAAGACGGACCGCCCAACCAGCAGTGAGGAGAAACTGTAAGACGGACATAAAGTCAATAATTCATGTAGAAATACAGTTACAGTTGGCAGGCAGGCTGAAAGCCGGGGCGGCGAGTAATAGAAAAACCAGGCAGCAATTTGGTTGGTCTGAGATACACACACACACACACACACATCTCTGTTATAATCACGTCATCATCTGATTACTAAAGACTGGAAGGAGATCCTCCAGCTAATCTTCCCTGGCCTAAAATCCCACTAGGCCCATAGCTTTGTTTTATCATCGGGCAGAGTGGGGCCTTTTTATGCTTTATAGAAAAAGAGCGAATGCAGGAAGAAGGGTGAGGTAGCCTGAGAGGACGACGAGGTCCGCAACGGTCAGAACCAAATCCCAGGGAGAAGATTAAAAAGCCTACTCGTTTCTCCTTAGAGTTTCGACCTCACAACTTTGTTGTTTTCTTTGTTCATTCACAGATCAGTGATTTATTATGTACATGAAAACAAATCTTAAAGGCACAGCTACCTACAATAAAAGGAGGATCAGAATCCTAAGCAGTAGAGAGTAGAATAGGGAAAAACAGCAGAAGGTTTATTTTTGAAAACAGCAAAATGCTGGACTGGTTTCTATGTTATGTAACAAGGAAGCTTTGATTCAATTCTGATTTAGGTGCGATATCCTTACCCAGCAGACAGTTTGTTCAAGAGAGACAAAGATGTCAGCTGGAGGACTAGAATTAGACAATTTTACATTTTTAAAAGCCACCAAACTGAAACTGCTGCTGGACTCCACCAACAGCAACTCCTCAGGGTTTTGAAGACGACTCAGTGAGGTGTTTATAAAATCCAGTTTTAGTTGCATGGTTCAGCCTATTCATGAAAACGAGTTGTTTGTTGGTAATAAAGAGCTGAAACAGCACTGTGAAGGAGAAGTGAATTTCTACTGACGTTCATGTCCAACTTGTTACACTTCCAACCTCGTCTGCCAACGACTGTGGGAGAAGATGTGTAACAGAGTCAGAGTGGTCAGTATAAATCATGGCCACTGTTACATGATTCAATCAAATTTCCTGAAAGTCTAATCTGTACTTACATTTTGATACATTCTGCATGTCTAGTAGGGAAAAAGCTATTTAACAATAGTGTAAAACTCAATGGAGTATAGATGTTTACATTGTGACTAGGCAGAGAAACGGCAAAAAATCTTAATAAATAAGTTACAGTGATGCTGTTTTCTACTTTGCTACACAAACTGGCATTTCTGAAAATACACTCCGAGTCAAAATAGAGGTGCATTTTGCAAAATGTATTCTACATCTTTAGAAAAAGTTTCTGGTTATCATTTATACGTCCCTAATTACGGCAGTTATAAAAAACAAAACAATGTTCCCAGATAGCTGTGTAATTGTGTGCAGTCTGTTTTTAAAGTTAGGCCAGAAACAGAGTTTATTCTGGTCAGAGATCTGCACTTTAACATCACACAGAAATGTGCAAAGGGTTAAAATAAAGCTGCATTAGCTCGGTAGATTGACTGTACAACAGCTGTCTTATATTCTAATACTCTGATTAAGGAATGACTGATTGCTTCGCTGGTGACTGTAATCAGAGGCAATCTGCTCGCCGGCGCCTCGCAGAAATCAGAAATCAAAGCCTACAACTTATGCATCTGAGTTTTATGACCTTAAAAAATTATTAGTCACACCAGATTGTCACCACTAAGAGTATATTCTGTTGAAGTGAGGATTGTGCGTTGTGTGGGTTTAAGTTGTTCTTGGTAACAAAAGCCCAATCAGAAACCAGGAGGCACCGGCAAACACCTCACTCACATTTCAGAATAAACTCATGTTAGCTTCACTATTTGTTGTTTTTCCTCCTCACTTGTTTTCTACCTAACAAGATGTTCTGCTCCCTTATGGTTACTCGTGTTCTATCGAGTTTCGAATCTAAGGAGCGTCGCTGCTGTTGTATAGACGCGATTAGATTACCCGTGACCTCCCTCTCGGATAGACTGACTCACGCCTCCGACTGATCTCTGTGCATTTCTTCTCCCTCTGAACTTCGCTGTCTGAATTTCTCCGAAACCGGAGCCGCTTTTTGGGGCGCGCACATTTCTGCATAAATCAAACAGGTGCACTTAGCTCTAATGATCAACTCCTGCTCAGGGTCATTTAAATCACGCGATGCAGACCTTGCTTGCCTTTTCCACGGCTCTTACAATCACGGAGGTTAACCTCTGCTCATTACTGGGCGGCCAACAACCAGCAACCACTCAGAAATATTTTTTCCATCCTTTACGAAGCCTTGCAGAAGTATTCATACCTGCTGAACTTTTTCACTTTTTGTCACATAAGAACAGCCACCTAATTTTATTCTGATTTGCATTTAATGAGTATAACCAACACAAAGTAGTGCATGATTTCCAAGTGGGAGAAAAAGGATACGTCATTTTTCCAAATTTTGCAAATAAAACCTGAAATGTGTGGCGTACTTGTACACCCAGTCGCCATGAATAAATAATGAATAGAACAACCAATTACCCACATGTTGTGACCTTGGGCAAGTGCTTAGCCCCAAGTTGTCTATGGTTACGCGTTTTCAGTCCACTTACTTTGTATGACCTTTGGGGTAAGCCTTTACCAGCTCTGCTAATTTTTAGACAATTTGCAATCTAGCTCAATTTCACTTAGAAAGGAATGTGAACAGCAATTTTTAAGTCTTTCTACAGACAGATTGATTAGGTTTGAATTGACTAAACTATTTAAACAAATGTATATGCATTAAATTTCTCAATAAGTTTGACTGACTAACCAATTTCTGAAGAAAACAGGGTGCTCAGGATTTTTTCTAAAATAGTTTTCAACACAAGAGGAGCAAGAAACTAATAATAGACCACTCCGACAAGCAAATGCAAACAAAAAGAAAAAAAAAAAAGCACAGTTTTAGAAACTGTATTGCAAATAAAACATAAATACTGCATTTTCTAGTATTTCTTAAGGATGAGTTAATCATTTTTAAAAAAAATTAGGGCTACAAAATAACTAAAAAAACATGAATTTGCGATGCCATTTGTGAACACTGTAATGACAATATCAGTTACGATGAACTCACATTTTTCTGACTCTTTTTTTTTTCCCAGCACAAAGTTCCCACCCGTGTTTGTGAGATTTAGCATTTGACTTACTAATACTCTACCCCCACAGAGGACAGTGAGGAAATCCAACTAACGGGTCAAATACAGCTAGAATGCACAATCTGAACGAATGACACTTGAATGACCTTCCTTCCAAATATTCCATTTGCATAATAGCACACATTAATGTTTTCAAAATGAATGTTATTAGATAGGGCTGCACAGTGGCGCAGTTGGTAGCACTGTTGCCTTGCAGCAAGAAGGTCCTGGGTTCGATTCCCGGTCTTTCTGCACGGAGTTTACATGTTCTCCCTGTGATTGCGTGGGTTCTCTCCGGGTACTCCGGCTTCCTCCCACAGTCCAAAGACATGACTGACAGGTTAATTTGTCTCTAAATTCTCCCCAGGTGTGAGTGTGTGTGTATGGTTGTTTGTCCTGTTTGTTTCTGTGTTGCCCTGCGACAGACTGGCGACCTGTCCAGGGTGAACCCCGCCTCTCGCCCGGAACGTAGCTGGAGATAG
>CAEFZX010020075.1:0-75096 GCA_903066825.1 Alfaro cultratus | reverse complement strand
GGGAAGACATGCGGCAAATGCCGCCGGGTCCGGGAGTCGAACCCGCGACGGCCGCGTCGAGGACTCAAGGCCTCCAAATGTGGGTCGCGCTAACCCCTACGCCACCACGGCACGCCCGAAAATCATATCTTCAAAGAAGAGGATACTTATGGGTGATAATCTATTGTATCTAAATAAATAAATATAAGTTGACTGCCCCAACTGGGGATCAGAACAACAGTGCAAGATAAAATCTGTAGAAAATATACAACTTACCATAAATGTGACATTTCAGCACTTACATGAATATTTATGTTTGTAATTCAATGAAATATTTAACGAGATTTGCAATAACTCAGTACATGTATGCTCAATGGTTTGTTAATGGGTACAAATTGGGCAGACTAACTGGTGAAAAGGCAAACTGACTCTTGGCCTACTATAAATTACAATGAACAAAGTGGTGGTTTGGTGGTGAAGTAAAAAGAATGTAAAGCTCTTTTACTGCAGTTTCTTGTCTGTGTTTCATTTGCCTTTTGGTTTGCTCATGCTAAATTCAGTCACTAAACAACAACAAGCATCAGAGACTCTGTTGTGGCAGCTCTTTTGAGACTTTCCAATGCTGTAATAACAGGGAACCTTTAATCTGGGAAGGATGAAATCAAGATGGACGGCTACATCCAAACCAGAAAATGCCAGGTTTAAAGTTTTGAAGTCAAACAAGACCCGGTGCCATTGGCACTCGCATAAGGCTCGGTCTTTGGAGAATTTCTGTGATGCAATTTTTAAATTCTGATGAGTTTATATGAAGCTGCCTCAGGTGGAGATTGATAATACTTCATCTTTTTCTCACTAACTGTCAGACTGATTTAACGGCAGAGCAAGAAGAGGCAAAAGTTAACCTCCAAAGGAAGCACGGGTACATAAACCTTTCTGGCAGACCACAGCCAATAAAATTACAACCTCCACTCTATTCCCAACTGGGACAGTGGCCACAATGTGGGTGGGCTGCTGAAAGCACAGATTAATAAATTTAGAACTATGTGGCTAAAGAAATGAGCCTCAGTGACATGTATTATTTATACTCCAGGGTTCAGAAAGTCATGGATTACTAATTAGAAGTTCAACTTTAAAAAAAAAGAAATAAATCTAGAGTAGAAATAATCCTTATTGTCCCTCAGTGGGGGAATTCAGGTGTACCATCAGCACAGTGACAGGCAAGTCAAAGTATGTCGATTCACACAAAGGTAATAATATGAAAAACAGAATAGGAGATTTGTATAGCATAAGAAAAAATACTGTACAGTTATTCAAAATATGTCCTTATTTCTGCTGTTAGGGTACAGACAATCAGCACCAAGGAAAATAATTGCAGATCTGTGAATATCAACTAGCACTGCACTCAGTAATTCCAGTTTCCCAAGCTGGATTTTCTTTCTAATAGTTTAGATATGCATTACAAAATTAACCACAAATAGGCAGATTTCCTGCAAACAGATTGGAGAGACATTCCACAGAAAAATCAGCAAATAGATGAATTCACAAATTAAATAATACTGTTCTTGAGCCCCTAGTAATTCTGTTAATTATTATTTCTACACATGTATTTCCCCTGAGCTAAATGAATATTCTTCATTTAATGCCTGGGTTTTTCTTAGTTTCTCAGTGTAAGATTATATTACTGCAATGAAAAAATATGTTTTACTTTAAGGTTGTTTTTTTTTACTCATCTTTACCGGGGGGAATCAGCTTCAACTTTAAGATGATAAAACAAAGGTTAGACTGCAATCCTGCAAATTGCAGGTTTATAAGTATCCATGGTTTGCAGAGAAGTACTGCCTTGTTATTACAATGTAAACTGTCTATTAAAAAGAGGAAGAGGGATGTACAAAGTAGGTGAGAGCAGCCTGACATCTTACTGACATTTTAAATGTCTCCTCCATGTAATGATCTTTTTTTTTTTTTTTTTCATCAGCTGCTCAGCAGGAAACTAAAGAGCTGAGTTCATTATGGACCAGAGCAAAATGTGGTTTCCAAGGGAACAAGCACCTACATGCAGGACTGAAGACGAGATGAGGTTTTTGTATTCATGTATACCGCAGAGGGAACTGTGCAGAGTTCGTGCATGCCTATATTGAGTGTAGTACACAGTGCACGGCGTTGTGTGCTGTTTTCGTTCATGCAAACCCTCTCGGTTCTGAACTAAATCGAATGAGGTAAATCACCTGGGAGACTGTAGCCACGCCATTGATTTTATGGGTCATCAGATAACACCAGGGCTTGCTGAGCGCATGCCCTTCAGCACTAAGAAGGCTATCATTTAGCCAGATCGATAGCTCTAATTACCTCACTCCACCCACTGCAATAAATTCAGGTCAGCACGCAGTCTTCCAAGGATCTGGAATGTGATCAAATCACGTCCGTGTTCCAGAGATCCGGAATAAACTTTAAACATCTCCACATTAACAACGACTGGCTATTTCAATTAAAGATTTGCTGCTTCGGATCCCTTCTGCAACATTTCTGACTACTCTATACATCTACAAAGGTTATGTGAAAGAGTCTTTTAAGAAAGGTTATTTACAGCAAGTGACATGTTTCAGAAATCGAGAAAAGCTTCAAAAGTGCCCGTTAGCTGCTGTCAGAATGAGAGCGAAAAGCTAAATGCAGCACCACAGGATGTTTCTAAAGGCGGCCAATCAAAGCAGAGCGTGGTTTCAAAGATGTTGCATGACTTGAAACTTGTAACAGAAACTCACTGTGAGATAAAAACCCTGCCACAGTCGCAAACGTGGTTTGTGCTTTCTGAGACAGTTAGAAACAAAGAAGGCCAGAGCACAAACGGAAGTCTGGGACTCGCTGTTGGGAGTTTCACCTTGACTTACAATCGCCTAGTTAAATTTTCTCTCAGCACCACTTCTGCTTCATGTATCATTAACGCTGCACACGGCCAAACAGTGTCTCGCGTTAATATCTTCAAGCTGTCCACTTAGAAGTAATGCTGTTGTCAGTGTTTTGCCCTTGCTGCCTCAGTCTCTCACCTCTAACATGCTGAGTGCTGCCGGCCCCACTATCTGGTTTCTCCACACTCATAGCACTGCAGTAGCCCACTTATCACCGACGCTGGCAAGCCGCCCACTGCCCATCACTTTCTGACTTTCACACAGTCTCTCATTCAGTGAGAGGAAACAGCTCAAGCGTGCAAATTATTAAGCTGAGCAATGTGGCAAAATAAAAATAAAAAAACCCACATCTTTGATAGATCAATTTAATTGTGTCAAGTTATGTTTCCATGCAACTCTGAAGGGAAATTAGTAACTAAGAAAGACTGACATGCAGGATAGTTTAACGTGAGGTACAAAAAGGTTTCGTACCCTTCCAGATTTCTTCAATTTTTGCTTTATCGTTTAAGATCAAAAAATTTAAGATCAGACAAGTTTTTAAATGATGACTTTAATTATTATGGAATAGTTATTCACTGCCCTCCACAGTATGTGCATTAAAGCTGAAAAAAATACTCATCTACTTCCATCCATGGTTGCAATACAAATCGTGAAAGGTTGTGCTACCGTAGCAACGAGGCAGTGCATCTTAGCAGAAGCTGCATTGTGGCCCATAGCAGAAAGAATGACTAGATGCCATTGAGTGTCTCAGCAACGACACATCAACATGTCCACCATATTGGGAAGGGCGACCAGTAAAGTGAACTCTCAAGTGAACAAAGAAGATTCTTTTTTTTGTAGAAGAAGCAGTTAGCGGGTTACATTTCACAGAGAAATGCTAAAACATGTAGTTAGAGTAGCTATCATGTTGCAGTGTTATTTTAATCTTATTATATTGAAGCTTCTTTGGCACAAAGGAAACATCTCATGTATTTGATGGAAATCATGGCCAATGTGGCTAATGGTATGATATACTATTATTGTGCATTATGTTTTATCCAGCTGATTTAATTGTTCTAAGTTGATCAATAAAATATTGCAAAGTCTTGGTGTGGATAGTGTTGACCTTGGTGAGGTTGAAGTGGGTGGGCAGGTTTGAGTTTTCTTTTTAAACCTTTTTGTCATATAATATTGACTGAGTACACCGTTTCTGTTTTTCTTTAATTTGATTATTGCTCAAGTGCTGCAAGAAATAAGCAACCAGTAAACAGATATTGGCAAGAAAATAGAAAATATAGTTAGGAAAAAAAAAAAAAACTGGTCATGAAAACTAAAAATGTAATATGAAGAAATAATCACTGATGGGAACAACTCCAATAAAAGTCAATGTGTTTTTTTAATTGAAATTGTAATATGATTTAAAGCTACATCATGTCTGCTTATGCTCATGACTGTTTCCATCAGAATAATAAGAGTTTATCAACAGATTATAAATGTTAATTTAGCGTCACTTCATGATACAAATAAGGTAATAAATATCAAAAGAGATTTCTGACTGTAAACCTCCCTTACTAGCAAAGAAGAATGAATAAAAGAGAAACAATGAAATATTCTTGCTCTACAAACATTAGGCAAAAAGGTAAATCTATTATTTTCTAAACGCTACAGCTTTGTGTGCTTTGTCATTATAGAGTCAAATGTAATAAATGTTTGATAACATACAAAACAAATTTAGAGAAACACAGTTAACTCATCTTTAATTAGAAAGAGTTTAAGATCAGTTCTTTACTAGTCCAGTGCTACTTAAAGTAGCAAATAATACTCCTGTATATGTAGCAAATGGTGTATTTCTATTTTTACCAGTTCACAAAAGACAGTTATTGCATGATAAACTGCCCAGACTAATCATGACAAGAGTAAACCTTTAACCACTGAAGCAGGAGTCTTCTTCTGGCCCTTACACCAAAGACAAACACATTTCTAAGTGTTTTTACGGTGCGTCTGAGTCCATTTGTAAAGCGTCTGACAAACTGCACTGCCCCCATGCTGGCAGGCCCCTGCAATTCAGGCATGCATCCAAACCCATCTAAACATGGCCAGCAGCTGGCCTCAGGGCCGGTGTAACTGTTTAGCTCATAATAGTCACTGATTAGAATACCAGTGGCGAGAAGTGAACCCAAAGCAGTTGTTGACAAGGGATATTAAGCAAAGTGGGGAGTCCAGCCACAGGGATTTGATGATGCCACCAGGGAAACATGTGCTGGCCCACACGGAGGCTCTCTTTAACACCATGGCATCCAAACAGCTGATAACTCAATCCGAGAGACGAGTAGAGGGTTACACCGTTTCACCAGACACGAGAGAAACTGAGAGGCCAGGCCCGGGGCATGGGTGGGCATTCGGGGGTATTTCCCCCCTCAGAGAGGCTGATCGTTAAGCTCCATAGCTAAACAGCAGAGAGTGGACTTATGGTGCCATTCTTCCGTGATGCTAATATCTCTCTTTTTAAATAAAGTTTTTGGCTGATCCTTTTTTTTCCTTCACTGCTGCTTCCACCTCAACCACAGCTCTGGGAACATGACCTTTCCGGATGCAAGTGCCAAACCAAAACCTCAAATATTATTTTGTCTTAGTGGCTGCTTATTTCCACTTCATCTGATCTAACTAATCATGCTTCGCTGAGCGAGGAAACTCTTCAAAACCACATTTATTAGTCTGTTTTCACCTTCTAGGTAACTGTATTTCAAGTTTAATGATGTGGGATTTTTTTCTTTTTATTTCCCTAAAACGAAAAGTGGAAGAAAGAAGATGACAAAGTACAGTAGTGTTGGCTATATTTATTGAAGCAATGATAAAAATGACAAAGTGTTAAAAATTCTTGGCAACAGACCAGTCACTGCACGTATTCCCAAAATTACAATTACTTTTGGGAAAATAAAACTTGACATCAAGCATACTGCTTCAGTACAGCTGTTATTTTAAGCCATGCATTTTTAACACTGAACAGTATATTTGATCATATCTTTCAGTATATTGAGATTTAGTGATGCTCTCAGGACCAACAAATTAAAAAAGACCAAAACATGCATAAGTTAGAGTTTATTGTCAACATGACTGATCTTATGATTGATGGATTTTATCCAATAAGAATAAACAATATGATAGCCGTCCAGTCAATCCATATTGTTCCGATAAGTCAAGAACAATATGGATGGACTTATCAGTTCAACTTTCCTTTAGCAAACATCACTTTGTTATTCTTCTATGGAAAATTAGATTTAAAGTAAAAAGGGAAAATTACCTCATTTTATCCACCAATACAGAGTGCAGAACAGTGTCATAGTTATGTTTTCTAATTGATGATATAACAAATTAAAGTATATGAATCAAAAATGAATGCTTTTATGTAATTGAAATACAACGCAGCTATTTTAAGACAAAACCAGGGCTTAAATTTTCCACTGGTTTAATAAGTAAACCCACCTGAAAACTGCTTTGCTCGTCACAACCAGCAATTAAGATGGGGGCAAGAATATCGTTTAAATACATGTTTGGTTCTTCCTCTGTTGTGTTCTGAATTTTATCTCACGCTGTTTACAATCCCAGCCTGTACTTTCGATCTCTTATCACTTATGAGCAGGGCTCCGAACTGAGGTTACACAAACATTTCAAATGGCATTTATCAAAGCTAACAAACGTCAGCACTTACAGATAAATAGCGGCTGTGAACCCAGCTCTGCATCAAGTATCGATTCACGACACTGTAGCTTTATGTGGCTCTTGTGTTCTTCAAATGCAAACCTCACTTTTGATAAATGTTGAATCTTATATTTTGACTTGATTATCTCCCAGCTAAAGCAGATTAATTTTAAACTTCCCTGCAATATTTTAAATGGTTATTACAAAACTGAGGCTATTTTTAAATGTGATTTTATTTTTATTCTGAATATTTTCAGTGCACTTAAAATCCAGCAAAAAACTGAAAGCCGACATCCTGAACAATGTTGGTGCTGATAGAGCGGAGAACTCAGGAGGATAACATGGACACCAGCTGTTCAAAGAAACAAACATAAATTGTCCTCTGGCACTTTGAAAAAAGATTTTTGCACACGCTAGAAAAAATAAAAATCCCTATGTAATCACAGAAAATCAATATGACCACATAGTCAAAACAGTGCAAATCATCCAAATGTTTGGATTTAAGAAGTCAGAACAAGAAGCTGTTTAAAACCTAAACTGAAAGCTGAAAATAAACCATATGACTCGTCGGCAAAATGTTTATATCTAAAAACAACCCCTCAAAAACTTCTTCTACTGCCAGATCGGGATTTGAATTTATTTTCATTTAGCCATGAAGTTTGTTCTGGAAGGAAATAAGGCAGGTATAATTTACATTAAAGCAATGTAAAGTACCTATTTATTTAAAAGAATCAATTTTTATTGACATATTGAAGAAAAAAAAAGGTTGAAAAATATTTAAGCCCTTCTTAATACTCAATAACGAGTCCTTTATTAACATCAGAGCTATTTAATTTATTTTTAAGTCTTTGAGGTTGGAAGGCCTCTCGCCATCTCCCTCATCTTTAGCTCTTTCCACAGATTCTCAATCAGATCCAGTCAGAAATCGGGCTGGGTCACTTTAAACCTACATCTCCCAGGGGTATCAATAATTATGGACTCTACAGTACTTGCACATCATGCCTTTTCTACATCAGTTTATCTTTATTATGTTTTTCAAACAATTTAAATTACTAAACCAAGCGGAGTGGAAAGACCGGAGAAAAATCCTATTTCTCCAGACATTAAAGTATTAACGAGGTTTTTGTTCTTTAGGGAAATTGAATGTGACTCGTTTCGTCGTTGACAGAGTTATTAGCACCTTTCCACACATCCCAGGAGACGCCCCCTCCATGTCTGACTGTGTTTTGCTACAAACTACCATCTCAGTGTAATGAGTTGTTCATAATTTGTCACCATTCTGTTTCTTTTGGCACTATAGCCTCCTCTTGCTCTGCTTTGTTGTCCACTCCACTGCACTCCCCCCCCCCACCTCCCCCCAAAAAAAAAAAAAAGCTTTTAGAGACATTTACTTCAGCGAGGAAAAGCAGCTCCGTGCGTGTGGAAAAGACGCATAGAGGACGACATGTCTTTTACTTGCATTATTCATGCAGAAAAATGCACTTACTTTGAGCCTTTTCAATGCTAATATTATGTTAATGAAAGGAACTGGGCAAGATACAGTGCTCCTCATTAAAGGAGGAACACGCTGTTAATGCACCTTACAGCCGTTTCACGTCAGTTTGATGGTAATGGTTCATCTGGGCTGGTCTAAGGTCAGGGATGCTTTACGAAGGCACACATTTTATGCTAACCCAATGTTTCTTGTCTGCATTTTTCACAACTACATTACGGCTAACATGCAGAAGCAACAGAGCAATTCCAGCCCCCTCCAAAGTTCGTTGACGGTATCCTTCAAAATTTTACAGTTCAAATAAAACAAAAACATCCTTGAGTATGCAGAACAGATCGAGTGCTTTTCTTGATTTGGGTCGTGCCTTTGTGGAAAACGGAGTTGACGCAAATCAGGACAGATGGAAATGCATCCTGCAGCACTCTGATGTAGCAAATATGTTACTCTTGACTAGTCAAATGAAAGATTTTCTGTTTCTGCTCAGAGTAAAATAAAACAAACAAACAAACAAACACACAACATCACAGCGACAGCGCTGTCACCAACGATCCATTACTGTGATCAGACAGGTCTGTGCTCATCAAAAAACACGACAGGGGCAGAAACCAGAGGTTTTAATCCCAGATACAGAAGAAAACATGCACTTCTTCATCCAGAGAAATGTCGTTCGGGTTCAGGATTCTCGACACATTTGTTTTTATTTTTATTTTTATTTAACCAGAGCTCAACAACAGACATAAATGAAAAATAAACTAACTTAAGTTCACTCAATATTCCTGTCTCATAACTTGATTAAAACATTTAGTTCCATTTATGACCATTGCAACCACATGTACCATGACTATCCACCAGTCTATGAAGAAGCCTAATATTTATTTAATGAGATCACAACTAAATTTACTTCCCAACCAAATGAAAGCCAAGCAAGTCAGCTTCAGCTGCAACCAAAAGGTTCTCGAGTATCTGAAGCTCACAATCCGTGGTGCCCAAGCCAACAGCTTCAGTGCTATGATCCTGCCACTAAAACACAAAGTTTCAATCCCTGATAATATTTTTGTGTTAATGAAATATTGGCTGATTTTTGCAGGAGAAATGTCCATTATTAACTTTTATTTACATTTTAAGTGATTTTACTTAAAATCTTTTTTTATGATTTTTTTTAATTGAATTTTATTTCTTGAAAAAGCAAATCCACATAAACTTCAGAATTTACAAGTCAGTTTGTGCAAAACTTAATTTTATCCCTGAATAAAAATAAATAACTGGAGGTATAAAGTATTTTCCTTAAAGAAACTCTAAACTAGCACTCCTTTGCATCTTCTCAGACAGTCTGCTACATTAGCTTGAGTAGTGTAGAAGTGCCATGACTGGTGAACAGGACTAAGTTGAAAACATGCATAATTTTAATGCAACTTATAGCATAAGACTTGATAAAAGGTGATATATTTACCCCCGAAATTGTTGAAAGAATTAAATATTGTCATGCTTTATATACTAACCAATCATCTGGTCAGAACTTTAATTACACAACAGGAGAACTTAAATTTTAAGTATTTAAAACTTCTCTGGTTGTTTCCTGATGACAAAATTCTAAATTCAATGCAAAACATGTTCCAGAGAATTTGCACAATAATAGCTAATTTATTGCCCTCTTAAAGCAGGTCTAAATTATTTCTGCTTTGCTTTGAGAAGAACTCACTGTTATACAACCGTTGAAATACTTAAAAGCTGTATTTACACTGCCATAGGCCGGCAATGAGTACATGAATCATTAAAGTCATTCTATGAAGTTTAATACAGCAGCTGATTTATGTATTCCATGCAAACAGACTTAAACCCTCTTTATGCAGGAAGTGTAATTACTTATTCACATCTCCTGTTCAGAAGCAAACAGCTGGAAGCACAGCCTTGTGCAACAAGAGTTCCTGCCTGTGGAACAAGCTCCATCCCAAACATCAGCAGATTTGTCTTTGAAGTGGTTAAATAAAGATCAAGGCTCTTTTTATTCACTGGAATTATTATTTTAGACCCTCTTTTAAAGAGTCTGCCATTTCTGTACACACAGAGTAAATTTAGAGCCAAATATCTCACTTGACTTCCTTGCATGTAGGGAGGAGGACGGATGTATTTTTTTTTTACTTAAGCAACTCAGCATAATCATTGTTGCCCGTTATTTCAAATAGGTTTACTTTTATTACAGATGTTCAAAATGTGTCAGGAACTCAGCAGAACAACGTAATGAGAATGTGAGAGATATTATCACACATCAACAAAGATCTCTTTGTTTAGCCACCATTTAGTTAAGATGAACTAAGATGGCCAAGTTACAAACTTTAGCCAGAAAATATTGAAAGAGGTCTGTTGCATTGTGTTGTAGTGATTCATATTTTTTTTTAAATTAATTGTCAACATTTATGAATTCCTTCTTGAAACTTCTAGAGATTCTTTATTTTGCATTATACAGCTTTGGTCTTGCTGCTCTTATAAAATAATCAGAAATTAAAATGGTCCTCTTGAATTGTTAAAGAGGTCATGCTAGAAAACAGTCTGGAAAATCGCATGAATAATGTTTGATTCTATTTACCTCCAAATTTGCTTCGTTTGGTTCTGATACCAGGAAACAATCTGAATTATAAAACAGGGTGAGCGTTCCTGCTGTGGGGTTAAATGACTCTTTACTTTCTCCAAAGCAACTTGGGTTTCTGCTCTGCTTCTGTCAGATCTCTGCTTCTCAGCCAGATGTACCGGTGCTTGGCAGGCTTAGCTTCAAACGCCGTTCTCTGTCTGTCTATCTGTCTGTCTGTATCCTCAGACTCTGCTGAGACGGGGACGCTGTTAGCTCTGTGGTACAGTCTGGATAGTCTGAGTTTTCACATTGTTGGTCATTGTGTATCCTGCTGTGTAGTTAAGTTTCTTTGTCTAGAGTCAGTTTCAAGTCTAAAATCAGTCTTATAAAATTCTGATTGGTTTCCCTTCTTGAATCTGTCTGTTTTAGTTGGTCAGGCCATGGATCTCTAGCTCTAGTCTCTCGCAAACTCAGAGTTGACCAAGTTTCAGTAAACAGAGGTAAGAAGAATAGACTAATAGACTATTCAGTGAATGGATGGAAGAACTTATATTCATGCAGATTTCCAAAAGTACCCACATTTCAATCATAGGAGTTAGGAAATACTCGAGTGAGGCTTCGAAATTCTGTTGGTCACTGCCTGATCTGGATTCAGCGTGCTTTGGCCTCAAATCTTGTGTTTACTTCATGCCTAATCATGTGCAGCTGTGCTGCAGCTCACTCTATCCAATGAAGCTCAGCATGTTCACCTGTTCTTGCTTCTGCTTCAGCTCTCCGTGTCCTCACAGTCTCTGCCAGATCGACTCCGTTTTCCTCTGCAGTCCAGACTTCATGTTCGGGTTGACGTCTTTGACCACGTCTCTGACTTGGTTCCCTGCCGGTCTTAGCAGCGTTTCTGACCTCATCTCTGTTTCAAGATTTGCCCTCAACTGACTTATATGATTTGGATGTCAATTTAGCTAAAGAAATTTTGACTTCAGCCTGTGTCCTTATTTGAATCAATAATTTCTGAACTGGACTGCATCAAACTGGAGCTACAGTTATATTAAGGACAGTTAACACAAACGTTATCTGTGCAACTTGAATCACTAAACTTGCTGCATCTGTTTTCCTTCTGAGTTTAATAATGCTGTGTTTCCACAAAGTAAAGGGGAATCAGTCTAAGTAATCTTACCTTCAAAGTTTGTAGTGCTCCCACGTCGTAAGCCCCATGACTACCAACCTCACTGAGCTCCTCAAATATCCTCCAGCCTCTGCCTCTAAGAAGCTGAACACCGCAGCTAACTTGCTATGATGAAGACACCAGGGTAATGTAGCCGTGCTACTCAGATTTGCGTTCTCAACCCGGCTGATACCCAAAACTCAACTGGCTTGTGTCTAACTTAATACCTTGAATGTTTTCATGAATCAAAGCCTACTGTTCATGTTTACTTATAAAGCCGTAATAGAGTTAGAGATTAAACCCAATCAACACATTTTGTAGATGGATAAGACATCAGAATTTTTGTAACTGTTCTTGTTGTTCTGAGTGCCTTCTGGGTCCAGATTCTAGTTATTGAGCTCTATCAAGGTAATCTTATTCACTATCACTGCCAATAAGTGATTGCTTCAAGAGATTAATCAATGCTTAAACCTTAACTGCTAGAGAGACTTTATGTTCAGGAAGCAATAACTCATGGTTTTCCTCAGACCAAGGCTCTTCAAAGTCCTCAAAGGCCAGTGCTGCAACTTATAGATGTGTTTTTGCTTCAACTTGCCTGAGTCCAATAATGAGGTCATTAGCAGCACTCTGGTGACCTTGACTGCATGCTGAGGAGGTGATTCAGCCATTTGATTGAGGAGTGTTGGACCAGGGACACATCAAAATTGCAGGAAACTGAACCTTGAGGCCTAGAGTTGAAGACCCCTGTTCTAAATGCTGCTTATTAAAGTATATTGCTACTTTTTGTGCATAAGACTTTTATGTAGGAGATTACATATCAAGCTTTGAGGAACCACCTGTTAGCAGTTACCACTAGAATACTGGTAGTCTAGTAAATTGTGATGATTTCATAAGTCGACTTAAAAAGAAAGAAGAAAAAAATCATGTCTGTTTATGCATGAATCTGGGGAACTTTTCAAACACTTACCAATATTTATGCCCAGACATATTTCACAGTACTCATTAATACATTCACTTCATAACAACCTTGACTGGCTTTAGGTTCACCCAGCAGCAAACGATCTTTGACTGAGCAGAACACCTGGGAGGTAGGGTTCATGGAGAAAAACAGAACTATTGAAAACCGTCTTTGTATCGCTTCATTCTTCATATTTACCTGGAGTCTTAGGCTGAGCGGAAACACGCTCAGGGAAGCAGAGACTCTTATCAGAGTCCACACACGCTTGCTGTGCTACCTGAATATTAACAGGTAACTATGTGGGTTGTAGTTGTAAAAACAGCGGTGAATCCTCCGGACCGACGAAGTCTCTTCTGCAGCCATGACAGCATTTCTAGAAAGTGTATATAGCTCTTGTATGAAACCATCTTTTGACAAAAATGCGTAAACACGCATTTATAGCACCGGCCTGTTTGGATAGGTTTACGATTAGCATTCATTGTATCTGTGCACAATGAAAACATGTTGGGTAAAAGCATGTTGGCTCTTTGCCTGCAAACACAAAGCTTAAAGGCCTGCAGTAGAAATATGTTCTGCCACTGCACTGTTTTGTTGCTCCTAAATGAATATGCAAAAGAGGTCGTTCAGTTAAATCAGGAGCACAGAGCTGTCAAGTAGAGGAGATTGTTGCTAGAGGGGCCTCACTAAAATTACAATTAAGCTGTCACAGCCAGAGTCAAGAACACCCTCTTGAAGCTATTCTCTCATTAATTGGGATTTGGGGAGTACCTGGGTCTCCTTGGCAGCGAGGTTCAAGTGGTTGTTAGTGGATGACAGAATAACTACTTGAGCCGTTGCATCTCCCAGGCCCGCGAAGATGGGATTGTTACGAAACGTGATCAACAGCCTCTCAGGGGTCACAAAGCAGAGCTTTGGCACCTTCAGGAGTGTGTACTCTAGTTCATGCTTTTTGTAGCATCGCTCTCAAATATGTTTTAAAAACTGACTAAAGTGCCTCTTCAACAGGAAGACAGCTCTCTCAATCAAAAAGCAACATACACAGAGCCGCGCCTCACCCAGGGTCAGGCTGCGTTTAAGTGTCTCTTCCAGCTGAGGCCTTCAAAAAGTACAAAAGGTAAGCTTCTCTTAGCTTTACATTTGAGCTCTGGAAGTGCAGACATGATGTATCAGCACCTAAGAATTAGATATGACAGCATCCTCACAATGAAAGATGTTTGTCTGAACCATGTTTCCCCATATAAGATTATTTGACCTGAAGATACTGATTTTAGCTGATTTCTCTTTAGGTGACCTACTAGCACTGAAATCGCTTTTTCTAGCCTTTGCTCCATGAGCAGTCATGAGAAAGTTGTCTCTGTAAAACAGGATAGTATCAAAACAAAGATAAAAAGCTGTATTGGTTCCTCACATTATTGACTGGGTCTATTAACAGCAATCTTCTTGCGTATACCCTAAATTTTTTTACTCAGTTTTGAGATTTCTCAAAGGCTGCCAGCATTTCCGAATTTAGCATGACAGATGTTTAAAGCTGAAAATACAAAACAGAACAACTTTGCTGTACTCCTTCAAGCCTTCGTGTTATCTTATTAAAAGTATTGCTCTCTCTCACCATCTTTATGAACTGCTGAACGCATTTCCTTTAAGGTAGCTTCTTACATCCTTGCTTCCTCTGACTTTATTTTAAATATCTCACTGATACTGAAAAGGCTACTCTCAGTCAACTTCAACAACAAATAGTCTGTTTACCACATACCGCTTAGATATCCGTCAATGATCAGAAAAAGACTGAATATTTTAATTTCCAGTCAATGAACAGGTAGAGCAGATCAGACTGAAAATTAGAGAGTGAAGGTCATGAGCCGATTACTTCTGTATGCATCTGATGCATTTTGTTTAGTGTTAAATCAATTCTTGTTGCTTGCAATGCATCAGCTTTCTGGTGCATTGGGAGAGAAAAAACAAAACAAATATAACCAAGTTCGTACTTCGGTCCAAGCCCATGTTCAAGATTTTCAAAAAAAAAGGATAAAAGGGCATAGCAAAGCACAGATAGATCGATTTGAATTTAAGCGCTGTAACGACACACACCAAAGGACACGGTTTAATATTCAGTAAGGAGGGAGCAATTGAAGAAAGACTTTCTGTTTCTGCCAGGAAGAGACAGCAGTTACAAAAGCCGAGGGTGACAGAGGTTACTGCCATTCGATCTGTGTTAAAGCCCATCATCTGCCTTAAGTCATTTAGACGTGCAGTTAATGAGATTAAAGCAGTGTGACCAAGCTGAGGGTAGCCATCTGAAGAGAGCGGATAAAACTGAGGGCTTTGCTGTACCGTATCTGAGGGAGAACAGAATCCACTGTCAGTGTAGAGCCACACTGTGATCCAAGAACATTTAAGAGTTCAACATCATGAGGAAATTGGGGTGAAAACATAATGTTAGAATTAGGCGTTCTACACGAGGATAAAGATATCCCTAGGTGCGCCGTTATGTGTCTGGTCTCCAAACCTAGTATTTGAGATATAGATCCAGTAGATCTCAAGGACTACTGAGTCTAGGGTTTTAGAGGCATCCCTGCTCCAACACACCTGCAGGAAAACATCTCTGGAATTTGGAAAATAGCAGCTGAGTCCCAAATTAATTCTAAAATAAATAATTATGGGTTTAGCAGGATCTTCTGTGAAGGACCCTTAAAATACAATAATCTAAATGAGTTGGCATAATAAATGTTTATCACTCAGTGGCAAACTCTAAGCACTTCAACTGCTTGGATAAACATGTAATTGAAAACAGACTAAAAGTTACTTATTATTAAGTTAAATCAATTAAAATTATCCATATGTTGCTGAGTGATGAAGTTGGCAGTTTTATACCAAATTTCTTATGTGTTTGGTTGATGATAAAAACACATTGAATCTGATCGGAAACCTTTAGTGAGAAACATTTGGACTTCTGGCTCTAAACCTTCACAAGATAGAACCAGTCTAAGAAGTAAGAACAACCTGAGCTTACTGGGTCAGATCAGGACAGGAGATTCTGCTGCTGAGATCTCGTTGTTTGGACTCAAAAGATGTGGAGAGCTAAAAAAAAAAAAAAAAAAAAGACAGCTGTGAAACTTTCAACTCATGTACAAACACTGGAAGTTGTGATAGGAGGGATAATGATGATAATGACAAAAATAAGTACAAACTACTGAACATTTCACCTCATTAAACAAATTAAGTTTCAGAACATCAACGACCTGTGAGATGGTTTCACTGCAGGGCTGCCGTTGTTGTTGCTCATCTTGTGATTTCAGATACCAGACTCTAATAGCCATTCTGACAACATATAATACAGTAATATTTATCAGATGAACTTAGAGCAGTAGCTAACATATCAGAGCTCCCATTGAGCTTTCATCTTGGGACCCAAAGCTCCTTGTAGCAACAGAAACACGCTACTTATGTCGATCGGTTCTTCTCTACTGTACGGAGGGAAGAAAACAAAGCAGATGTGTCTCTGGAGGCATTTCTCTGACACATCTCTGAGCTTCTCTTCAACCTCGCTTAAAAAAAAAGTCTCTTTTTGACTACTTGACTGTTCCTCTACTTGTTTTTGCCACACAGAGTTACAACCCCGACCCCCTCTAGGAACAAGACTTCACACAAACACCCTCAGCGCCTGGCAACTGACACGGGGCTCGCGATAAAAATACTCGGGCTACTTTACCAGCATGAAGTGTGGGAAGAGCATCTTTTTCCAGCTGCGACACAGTCAATGAAGTGGAAAGAACAAAATGATTAATAAATAAATTAGTATTAAATGGACCAAATAATTTCTTGATAAGATTAACATTATTTGTCTAAATTTCATGGCTTTTGAAGAAGTAAGAAATATTCTAATTTCCTTAGAGTCCTTTTCAAAGTGTGGACTGTCAATGCGACTTCTAGCCCATTCCTCCCTATAATCAGCTTCTCAAACTATGTACTGTGCATGAAGTGACCACTCCACATTGCAGCCACAAATGTATATATTTATTTTATTTTTTTTGTGGCCTTGACCAAAACAAAGTAGTGCATAATTGCGAAGTGGAAGAAAATTTGTATATTTGTGTTTTTTATGTAGTACAAATGAAATTCTGGAAAGTGTGGCATATCTATACATTTAGCTCACGGAGTCAAAACTGTATAAAACCAGCTTTATTTGCCATTATGTCACTATTAGTTTGCACATCTAACAGATAAGATTTTTATCCATTCTTCTTTCCAGAATAGCTCAACCTTAATTAGAGTGTCTGAACTCAGTAGGGCTCAAATCCTGCAACACAGAAACTGGGTTGAATACATGCTACTCCTTTTAATTGTATTATTTTCCTTTCACTTCCAAATGAAATTCGCCATTTTGGTCTATCACATAAAATCCCAATGAAATACGTGGAATTTTGTGGTTTTAAAGTGACAGAATGCCAAAAAGATTCAAGGGGTGTGAATGTTGTTGCAAATTACTACAGGTGTCTCAGTAGTATTATAGGATTATGAACTTCAACAAGTTGAAGGCAGGACAGTGAAAGAGAGAAAAGCCAATCAGCATAAATGAATTTAACTTGATGAGAGTTATCTTTCCTGCTTTGTTTGTCTTAACAAGGACACAAAGTTCAGATCCCTCCAGTGCTTAAATTATGTGTTTCCACCCATAGATTTCCTCATAAACAACTTGGAGATGGTGGCATTCGACAAGCAAACAAGATCATGTGGGAATCAAAGAAGGCTGGAAATAATCTTCATGACTGAAGAGATTCATTTACTTTCTATTAAGACAGCATGCTGCATTGCTCTTGTTTAATTTATTCACTCAAACGTCTCGTATTTCTATCAATCTTCTGGATGTTCTTAGCGTACAAAAGTTGTGGCTTCAAGAAAACACTGGCCATCTGTGCTACACATTTTCTGCAGAGGTTAGCATCAAGAGTATCGAGGAGATTTCCCTCAAGTGCCTGAAGCAGCTAAGTTATGAAAGGATTGGTTCAAGAAGCACAGACTCATTCTGGATATGATTCAGAAGATAGTTTGACTAAAAGCAGCAGCTGACGAGGCGGACAAGCCAAGTTTCCGCGCTGGCTCCGTTGACTATGGTCCTACTTTTCACAACGCGACTGACTCAATGAGTTAGAGCATAGTTGGACGAGGAGCTGATTACATTTACAGCTGAGTGACAATGCACCAGGAGAGGAAATGAGGTCATGAAAGTTTACTCTCAGCAATTTTATAAATCATTACTCTGAAACGCAACAAGGGTCAGATTTACTGGCGGGGAGCTGAGCAGGCAAGGCCGAACATCACATTTCGGGAAACTAAAATTACATTTGTGTTACCAGGGATTAAAACAAGCAATGCAGCTGAATTTCCCTAAAAGGTTGTTCATTTTATAGACGATACATGGAACAGAATGGTGAACTATCAGTCTAAATACAGGGTTTCTACACATGTCCAATGTCAAATTTACAGTAGGTATTCTAAGGTATAAATACAAAATTTCACAATAAACGTACGGCTCATTTTTCTACAGTGTCCAGACTTTATACATGCAACCTGTAAAGATGGAGGGATTGAATACATCCAAACATCTTATTCACTCTTTTCTTTCTAACACTCGTCTAACCCAGACTTATACTGGAGCGTCTGGTTCAGAACTCACAGCAAAAAATAGACAATTTTTGTCCTTGCAAAAAAACAACTGATTGGTTTTTACAACAATATATCTTAGAGTTATCAGTCAGCCAAATAATTTGTTGCAAAATAGCCTACAGAAAAGTTCAGTGCGTACATTAATGTTTTTAAATTGAAACTGCACAGAAAGGGAACGATTGGATAAAAGCTTTATTCTTTAAATGTGCATTAGACCTTCAGTAACAAAAGTTCATTCAGACATAAATAAACCTACAACCCCAATTGATAGTTTCTTTTTTAGCTCTTTACACAATCATCAAGATGCTCTTGAGTGTTTATTATTTCCAACGTTGCAGAAAAAGGTTGGCCTTTGGGTAAATATTGGGCGACCCTCTGAAGGACCGATTTAGAGGACAATCACACTGGAAAGCTTTAGTTTACTGCATTTAGCAATTTCCCACAGGAACAACGCTGACATGAGTCAATATTCATACTGAGAAAACAGCAGCAGCCTATTCAATTTTCAGCAAAGTGCCCTTTCTCTTCACCTCAAGAACCATCTGCCACGAATCAGGAATGGTAACATCAGTACCTTCACAATATCAAGTAGTAAGAAAATAAATAATTTAGAATACTTTCTATCAATCCAATGTATTTTACTCTTGCAAAATTGGGGAAACTCAAAAATTCAAACTCTCTCGTTCTGGGAGACTCCAAAGCGTTAGGCGACACGCGTGCACTTTGTCTGCTGACGCTTGACATTTTGCTCTACTCCTAGCGTTTCATGAACCTGGTTTATGTTGCTCTAGCCGTTGTTTTCAGTTGAACGCGTTGGACGCTCTTGATGCTTCAAATGCTCAAAACGGTTAAAATCTTGACGCTCGAAATGCGACGCAGCGGCGCTTGACACGCCTCCACATAGACTTTGAATATGAACCAGACACTCTTGATGCTGTGTATGCACCATAAGATCTTCTCCCTAGAAATGCCAGGAAAGCCAATAACATCCACTGACCCTTCAAGATGATGAGGAGTAAGGTGATCTCACTCTTTTGGTTCAGTTTGTATGTCTTTAGTTTTTGACTGACCATCAGCGATAATTGAATTTCTTTAATTTCCAAATGGATGGATGGAGCCGGTGTTGGTGTTGCCTTGAAGGAAGAAGTTATGGGTCAGAATCCCAGTCGGGGTTTTTCTGGGTGGAGTTTGGTTTTTCTATCTGAACATGCATGTTTTCTCTCAAGGTCCAAAGACGTCCATGTAAGGTTAATTGGTTGTTTGTCCCATGTGACTGGCAACCTGTCTAGGATATATTAGACTCTTGACCATTGACAGATGGATATAGGCACCACCCTCCCCTTTGACCTCATAAAGGGTTAAATGGGTATAAAAATATGCGAATGGATGGGTCTCAAGTTGATCACAAACAAATACCAGAATGATGCATAGAACTACAACAAATTCATTAAATTTGAAATCTTCTTTGTATCTTGTTTTATTTCTGCTGAAGAAATGAAGCTCTCATAACTCTCTGGCACAAGTTCATCTATTGTCAACAATGGAAAATTAGAAAGCTGGAGCAGCCCACTATTTTCCTCCAAAAAATCAATTGAACTGAGACTTCCAATTAAGCCAATATTCATGTTTCATATGGAAGTTGATTAGTTTGGTTTGTTTTGTCTTGACCGTCACATTCCTCCCTCTCTCTTTCTCTCTCTCTCTTCTTTCAGATGAGCATGTCACAGCGCTTTTCCGCGATGAGTCCGATGAGATCTGTCGTTCTCTCTGTCATTCACCTCCTCCTTCCATCTCTTTTTCCCTCTGGACTCCCTCCATCACTCGTCCGAGTGAGAAAGTGGTGTGACAGTGATGTGATGGGGCTACACAGACTGTCAAGATGGATTGCTACCCTGGGAGATATTCCAAACACACACACGCGCACACGCCGAGCGTGTGACGTTCAAGCGCGAAGACAGAATCCCACATGCGTGCGTGCGTGCGCCCATCTTAACACACAGTCGCACACATGCGTGACCGTACAATCACAGAGCCTGCTGCATGCACACACACGGTCCAGTGAGCTCCTGGGCCTGTCAGCTGAAGGTCGCTCAATCTGACACAGTGTTCCAGTTGGAAGCAGGCCCAGGGAGGCATCATGGCTTCACCGCCTGCACCCCGACTTCAGACACACGTACACACACCTGAGCGGTTTTACTCTCTACCACTCACACATGCTAGCTTCTCATCTTTGAAGTCCTCTATTTTTGTCACTGCCACTTAAAGAATGCTTCAAAAGGTTTTCACATGCAAACATGAGGTCAGGCTGACTGAATGAAGGAGAGTAAATGTGCGTAAATAACCGCAAGGACGCAAAGGCACTCGTCCTTTCTAAGCATAACGGCCACAAACGCAGAGGTGAAGGGTGACACCTGACGTTTGCCGCTGTGAAACTGTCACAGACCAACATGCCTTTCTCCATACAAAGAAACCTCCATGCTCTGCAAACCACACAGACACAGAGCAGTCAAGGATGATCAGTGTGAATTGCTGCCAAACAGAGCTTCCTCTCCCCGCCTGACATGCAGCCGTACACAACCGAAGACGAGGACGCAGAGGCCTAACCCCACAGGACAGCATGTCAGGCAAAGATCTGAGAACACATTTTCGACTTGGCTGAGCAATCGAGCAGCCTGGGGGTCCGCTCGGGTGCCGGTCTCGGCCCACCCTCCGTCTGCCCCTCCTTCTGCATCGCCGATCAGCAGCAAGCAGCCGAGGAGGTCAGCCAGACAGAGCCAAATCTATACTCTGTTGCCGCGTCTGCTTATAAGACTCGATTGCTGTCTTTCATTTGTTTTCTGTAGAACGCCGTATGACAATGTGATTCAAAAGAAAGTTGGGGTTTCAGCATCCGACTCTCGCTCTGCGGAAAACCAATTGTTGGTGTCGTGCTACGCGCTTCCTGCCTGAGACACTCCTGCGTCTGCCAGTTTGGCTCAAACCTTTTTGCTAACACTGCTTTAATGCATGCCAAGTTTACTTTCAGAGGCGCGTTATTAAATAAAAGTAATCTAGATATAAAGGTCACTTACTCTTTTATCCCATAATTTTCCAAGGAGCTGGCTGCCTCTATTGTCAGAATGAAAAGTAAAAGTGATGAGTGGAGTAGTGTGATAAACCAGGGAATGAAGGGGTGAACAAGCTCCAGATTCCACCCACTCCAGAACTTTCTCTGGGATTTGGAGGTATGACAGAACATTGTAATGGTTCTGAAAATGTTGCTTTTTAAACCTGTGGTGTGTCCTGAAAATGGTAACTCGTACAAAAATAGTCCCTGACATTACATCATTTTATATACATTGGAGGGTTGAGTACACTTCAGGTCCTAAGGTCCTATTATAATCACAAAGTGAATTAAAAGAATAGTTGTGTATATCCTTTTTAATTCATTTTGTGATAATAAAAACAAATTTAATGTTCATCTCCTGCAGTGCATTTTGATCAGCATCTCCTAATGAGAACAACAATGGCTCAGAAAGAAAATAGAATTTGTGTGTGCATAAAACAGACCTCCGCAACTCTGATTTTTGCACTACAATGTTTTTTTCTACAATTCTCTTTTGAGTCACAAGGCACCAAAAAAGTTCACACACATGCACACAAATGTTAATTTGCACATTAGGCAAAAGTTTGCCACTTTCAGTGCAAACTTGCTGCTGTGCACTACAGTAACACCTATGAAAAACGAATACCTAACCCGCCACACAACCACGAAATCTAATCTTTTAATTGTACTGTCAAAAGCAAACTTTACTTTCCTTCTCAGCAGACGGAGAGGAGAAACTGCAGAAGTTAAAACTTTCCGTTTTGGTGTCCGTTTGTCATGGAGCGGATAACATAGTTTGGATATTTAAAAAGGAAATGAAAGCAAGCTGGGGCGTAAACAGGCGCGACGGGCTGACAGAATTACAGTAGTTTCAAATGATAAGTTTGAGCTTTGAACAAACTGCAGCTGCATCTCTGAGAACTGAGCAGCCAGTCAGTGTGTCCTCTCCATCCTTTACAGAACGCACAAATGAGGACAGACTCATTACCCAAAAATATAAACATCAAAGTTTTTCCCAGCATTTATGATTGATTAGCTCCGCATTAGCAGAAGGGCTAATTAGGCCTCCGGAGTGCGGCTCCTGTTAGCACAAACTTGTCACCGTGCCACAGAGACGAGCGCATTTCCGTCCCCTCAGCCTGGAGCCAGGTGGCCTTTGTTTGTGAGCTGCAGACGTTCTCAACAGCACTTTTTCCTCTGAAGACCTATCTGCTCTCTGTGCTCCACTTAAAACCTCGAGTCTGAAAGCCGCAGGGGAGATGAAACACACACAGACAGAGGAAGTGGTGGGGGAGGTCACTCTAGTGCAGAGACAGTTTATGGTACGACACACACACACGCTGCATCACAGACGGGGCTGTGTCAAAACACAGACTCAGGATGCCTAGGCCGCCACCAGCGCCGTGTTTGTGAATGTGCATGCAGATGTGTGCATTGGTACCGTGAGAGAAGGAGTCAGTAGCTCATGGTTCCTTGTCGTTATTTTTAACCAACACTGTGGTGGCTGAATGGGGAAGTGCAGCTGTCTGGTTTAGCCTCTTGCTTAAGGTTCACTGATCATCTCTTTCTGCAGCTATGAGAAAGAAAGAAAGAAAGAAAGAAAGAAAGAAAGAAAGAAAGAAAGAAAGAAAGAAAGAAAGAAAGAAAGAAAGAAACAAAGAAAGAAACAAAGAAACAAAGATGGAAAGAGGCAAACATGGAAAAGGGAAAGGAGCTCTGTTTTAAAATGAAATGCATATGCAAAGCTGCTACTACGTGTTTTGATGTTAGACTGTTTAACAAGGTTTTCTATAAAGTCAAGTGTGTTGCTCTGCGAACACATCCAACAGCAGGTGAAATGCGAGTTTGCTAATGAGCAGTGTGTACGAGCTCTGTGCCGGGGGGGGGGGGGGGGGGGGGGGGGGGGGGGGGGGGGGGGGGGGGGGGGGGGGGGGGGGGGGGGGGGGGGGGGNTAACACACACACACACACACACACACACACACACACACACACACACACACACACACACACACACACACACACACACATGCATGCACGTCCTGAGAGATGAGTATGGAGACAGTAGTCCCGGTGTGAGAGGAGTAATTAGAATCCATCCATTAACACAAACGGCTGCGGAGGAGGACGAGCAGCAGGTGTGTGGGTGTCTGGGTGGGTTGTGCACCAACAATGCGCGGGTGCCATGCGAAGACGCAGCTATACGCTAATGACGGTGTGCACGGTGACCCTAAAGTATGGATGCATCTGTTACAGGAACTCGGCAGCAGGTGTGAACACAGTTACAGAGAGCGAGAAACCATGTTCAAAGACATGTTTGTTTACACATTCAGAGGCAATGAGGCACAGAGGAGGAAAAGCTCAAACTGCTTCACTCCACAGCAAGTAACGGGTTGGTAGTTTCTCACAGCCAGAGCTCTAAATAAATCATGTCTGGCTTAGCATGTCTGTCTAACAACATCATTCGGAAGTAAGTTTTATCTGGTTATTATGCAGAATTTGAACGCTTGCTTTTAGGCAGCGTGCACCACTGCAATGACGACTTCAAAATGACTTCAATGTTTAAGATCAGCACATCTGCTAAGAGTGCTGATGGCGAGTTAATGTTCTCTCCTTACTTCAGCTGCCTGCTAATCTTTTAAAAACATTGTTGTGAGAACACAGCAGTAAAACTACGCTGCAAAGATTTTATTCTTCAAATGTTAAGGATGTCTAATATGACAGTGGTAATATATAAAATAGCTGTGTTGATTTACTATACTATCAAAGACAATGTAAGGGCTACACTAATTTAGATCTTCAGAGCTTCAGTTTGCTCAGTATTTAAAATGCTATCATTCTTGTTTATAGTGTATAGTAACTCTAGGTAGAAATAACCTCAGTTTTCATCTCGTTTGCTGTGCTGCAACCCTCAGGTTCCAGAAGGTCATGTATGTTTAATGTAGCTAGTGTCAAATAAAGGAAATTAAAATGCACAAAGATAAGTGCAATTCATGGTTACTTGAGAAAAGATATTGGTAATAACAGGCAGTTTTTCTGTGGATTCATAAAGGTTTATTTTTCTTATCCAGCATGTATGTCTGTTCAGATACATGCTGGATAGATGCACCTTGTGGACATAAAGGGAGGTTCAGTGATGAGAGCCTTCAATAATCCTTCAGTGTTATAAAATATCATTTCGTAGTTTATCTCATAAATATTGGTCTTGCTTTGCCGTGAAGCACAGTTCATGTCAGAGGTTCACATCCAATCATCATCTGTATAAATGTCAAAAGAATTTTGGTCTTCTGATGATTTATTTCATTAAAATCATAAATTATCAAAACTGGCCTCTGAATGAGGCCAAAAAAAAAAAAGTAATTTCACCAACTTGGATTGATATTGACTGTTTAGTTCAACTTTTACGTTTTCGAGTGCTGAGTTAACGTCACCAAATGCAAAAATGGTCTGTTGTGTAATTGTAGACTGTTAATATCTGTTAAAATAGTCATGGCCATTTTCACCGTGAGATGTTTTACACTGCTAACGTCAGTGAAAACAGATGGTAAAAATATAAACACAGCCGGGTGTCTCAACGGGACAACGACGATACACAACTTGGTTTGGTTCTAACCAAGTTGGGTGTGTCTCCATTGGCAGCGTGTTCCTCTCCTATGGGCAGGAACATGGAAACAAGAGGACCATGAAGCGCAGAAGAGGTGTGGTCGACGCCTGACAATGTAATTTTGCGCATGACTCTGTATGCTCTCTTCCACAAGTCCACGTATATAAATGAACGCAGTCTGTTGTCAATGAAATTGCTTCCTGTCAATACGCAGTTTGTGCCATTTTTGAGGTGGTTCCCGAAACCAAGGAAACTAACCGGTTTATTAAGAAGATTGATCAAATAACCTGTGAGAGTAAGGCCAAAATCTTGCTGGTGGCTACAAAACTATGTTTGAGGTGCTACTGCATTAGGGACATGTAATTAAATATTATTTTGTAATACGGATATTCTTAGGACTGTGTGTATAATTTACTATTTGGCTGAATGAGAGAAAAAAAACACACACTTTGTGTCTAGACTGTCATGTAAAAATCACTGAAATCAAACAATGAATGATTATTAAACCCTGAAGAAACAAGTGTTTAAATATATAACTCAAAGTTCCACATTTCCTGTCCGTGGTGAGTGTTGAAAACGTCTATCCAGATTTGTGCAACACTGACGTGAATAAAGTCAGTCAGTTCTGTGTCCTGAATAAAAAAAACAAATAAGCAGAGGATGCTTGTTTTATCTTGATTCACCCTGGTACCTTTTACATTTGACAGAATACAACAGCAAGCCACTACTGAATTTAGTGGTGTGAATTTAGATTTCCGAACCTTTCCGTATCAAAACCTTCAATATGAAGTGTTGGCTGCATTACATCCTAAATGAGAAATGACAAAGTCTGTCTTTTTCATCCGAACAGGGTGTGTGTCTGAGGAAATCCAGTTGAACTGATCTTCAATTAGCCCCCAGGGAAGGCTGGATGAGAACAGAGAATGATGCAACATGTAAATGCCACCTGATGAGATTTTCTTTACTCTCCTTATAATGAGATCCCATTAGCTTAGATTTTCCCACAGGATTTGGAACCAGTAATTCGGAGGATTACTGCTCCCTTGATGAGGTCAGGAGGTTTGTAGGATGGAAGTCTAAAGTTTTTTTTTACTTCTTCTCTTTTTTTTTATTGCTGGTCCTGCCCTGGCGACACCTGTGGGAAAAACCCACCCGAGTGACTTCACGTGCGAATGCATGCTTCCAACCTGGAGATATCTGTCAACTTCTCCAAAGATCATAGAGAGCTGAGAGGGTCTGATCGTGTGAGAGAGAAAGAGAGAGAAAATGAGTGAAAGGAAAAGCAAGTGAGTGTGCGAGTATGCTATATACAAACCACAGCTTTGCTCCATGCTGTAATTTACGCTGCCGCCAAAACCGCCGCTGCTTCTGCTGCTGCTGCGGCAGAGGTTCAGCTCCACCGGCTGCTTCGCTGGCTGAGGCGGGTCGGTGCTTGTAGACGGGGGCTGTGTTAACCCTCTGACTGTTTGTTTATCTTGCAGCCAGAACCGACCATTAAAAGTGGGCCCTCAGTCAGAAGCACAAAAACAGACGCTTGTCATGTTCGAGGGCTGTAATTGTAGCTCTCGCGTGATGTTTTTATTTTCCCTCTGACCTCTTTGGATAAACTCAAGAAGCCACTTAACATTGGGTTTGGCTTGCCAGAGCCCAGAAAGAGAATTATGCGACATGCAGTGAAAGGAGACGTGTCGGTTTCCCCGCCCTTCTTAATTCATGGGAGCACTTGATGTCACTTTTCACTGTACTTCTTGCCTCAACTTCAGGCCTGTTGCTTTATCACCGCATCTTAGCGCACTGCCCCTATCAACACAATAAAATCAGCACCTCTGCAGGTTTGTTGAATGCTACCACACAGGATGTTAATGCTTTGTTTACTGTGAGAAAGGCCATTTTTAAATTAACCTCGATCAGATTGCTACGTGCATATAACAGACCGGCTCCACATGTGCAGGGATGTAGACAAAAACGTAGCTCATACTATAACGCCCCTTCAACATATTCTGCCTTACACCTTTGAAATGTTAGCAAAAAAAAAAAGGTTGGAGGTTTCAAACTTGTGGTTGTCTTTAACAAAGTTGAAAACAAAAAAAAAAAAAGAACGCAGCCTGTCTTTCCTTTCCTTCCTTCCTCTTTATCTGCATCGTGATCTGCTTAGTGTCATGATGAAATATGTCATTACAGTTGCATAAAAGCTGGTGCTTTGTATTTTAACCACTGCAAGCCAAAAAAAATGGCAAAAACATTAGTGTAAGAGAGAAACAAAGGAATTCAAGAGAAGAAAGAGAAGAAATTGGCTTGGTTTCCATTCTCAGTGTGACAGACGTAATTGACAATTTTCAGCAAGGCCAGGGGAGTTTCATCTGGTGCAGCTGAGGAATTAAGCAAGATTAAAGGTTAAGACGGGCTAATTGCTTCAGTAAGACACCCAGACAGGATCAATACTGTTGTTACTCCGTCCCACAATCTAACAGAGAAGATTGTAATTGTAAAACTGCAGCTCACAGAAGTTGCAGCGGCGAGAAAAAGAAATATTTCACCAAAATAACTGGCTGAGAGTTAGAGTCACATGAACAGCATCACTTCAGGTTTAAGAATTAGCCTAATATGTTAAAATAATATGTGGAATATATCATTAGAGGTGCATCTCACTACAGAAACAATCATTTATTGTCTGAATATGAAAAATGAAAAAAAAAAAAAAAAACTATGGAAATCAGGCAAAGGCGTTATTATTGTCAAAAACTGAAAACAAATGGTGCATTGTGTAAGTTATAACATCTATAAAATGTCTATCATACTGTCCTAAAGTCTCTGGTTCCTGAGATAGTACTTATTATCCCACTAAAATAATAAGTGGTCATTTCTAAAACTGGAGTTATGCTCTCAAAATTCCAAAAGTGCAAAAGTTCAACCTTGTCACTGATAGTAAAGTTTATGTAATAAGACCTGAGAACTGGTTCATTCTTCTCATTCCTCCTTATCCTCAAATACAATACCAAGGTTTCTCTATGACAGCATGACAAACACATCTGAATTTCACCTGCAACCTGAAAACATAATCTCACAACCTAGCCCAACATCTAGCCGGACTGTACAATTTGGAGGTGTGCGCATCTCCTCAATCAGAGCCCTACTCCACAGGGAGATCACCACACCCGTCTCTACATTGCTCGGACTCTCTAAGTCCTCTGATCTAACGACGTTACAAACTCAGAAGTTTCTGTCACACACGCTGTGTATTTTTGCAAGTGGAAACATTAAGTACAACAGGCCTGATCGGTAACATTTGGAGGCCGATAACTGCTAATGCACTGCACCGTTTCTTAAGCCACGTGTCATGGCTAAGCCTCCTGTGCTGCTACCTGGCTTGTCCATAGAGGACACAGATGGATATCATGATTATTGACTGCAATCATTTCATCAGGAAAGTTTTGTGCGCTTAGGAACTCTCACTCGCCCAGAAAACCTCTCAACGATCACAGACAATCCTCCCTGAGGATCTCTATCAGAGAAGTCATGCTGGACGCGAAAGCCGGGGGCTATAATGCATATTTTTGATGAAATATTCTTTCTCTCTTCTGCAATGTCTAAAATGACACTATCTTGCCTATTTGAGTACATACCCACATATCAATCTTTGCCTGTTAGTAATAGTAGTGAATTCAGAACTGACCTCTAGGGAATTATGCACAAAGTTACCCTGGACAAAATATTTTGATTGTTTCAATCAAAACGCCTCAGGTACTGCAGAGATTAGCTCAAATCTTCTGTAAGATTTGAGCTAATCTTACAAAAGAATGAAGAACTTTGTTACTGCTTCTTTCATAAAAGAGAGAAATTTGGTCTTAATTAATTTGCTCAGCCCAGCAAAACCAGTTTGGATTTCTGTGATTGTTCAGCTGATCTTTGGGTTGATTTATTGAAGTTCCCAGTCATGTTGTATCATATTTACTCTAAACCTAAAAAGCTCAGTTTTCTGTAACAAAGCACCGAATGTTAACAGGTTACTGTTCTAATTGCTCATCTCTGAAAAGTGACCTAATGTGCCGATGCTCATTTTCCTTCTGCCATGTATTACTGTCAGCTGTTGAAATTTAGTTGTTTTTTTTGTGTGTTTGGGTTTTATTCAAACAGCTTTTCTTCTAATCTTTGTGCTGCTGTCTTCTAGCCTCTGTCAAGACGTAATTCATGAAAGCCGCAGTCGTTATATGAGTCATAATGTTTTAAATGCCAATCACTTGACAGAGCTCCCAGCCACTGTTTATTTATTTTAAACCTAAAAAATTCGGCTTTTCCAGCATGTGCTGGAAAAGCTGCTCTTCCTGTCCCAGGCTACTAAATTAATGTTTTTGGTGCTTGGCTCATTTAATTACCAACTAATTTAGGGATCTTGTCACCATTTAGCACCTGCCTGGTCTGCTTTTGGGTCAGATAAATTTGTATTTGTATTAAATCCTCCTTCTATCAGGGGAATAATGGCTTTAAAATGTGTTGCTTTTGTCCAGATGTTGGAAGAAGGGTATGAGTCTGACTTGTTATTCATAGCGAATTAGAAGGTTGAGCATTATTATAGAGAAGTAGGTTCACTTTAAGATATTCTGGTTGTGTCATGTATACCAGTATATCCAAACCATATCGAGATATTCCTTTAAGGTCATTTCACCCAGCCATGCTGGACACTACTTCCTGTCTAAAAGCAGTCATTTCTTTCCACTGTGACCACATGCTTGATCAGTTTAGCATTTTCACATTCTATGATCATCTAACTTTGACTGTATTGCTTTAATTACTATCAAATTGGATTGTGTGTAGCTGAATTTGAACCTGTGTAAATGATCGGATGAGATAATTCGATGTAATTTGACCCCGTTTGATGTTTGAAAGTGTCTTAAGATGAGATGCGTTATGAATTTGCACTAAATAAATAAACTGAATAAATGAATCCATGGCCGGCCGGTTTTAAATGTTGTGGTGCAGTGTTAGTCTGATGTGAAAGTGACCTCGACTTGTCAGCAGAGTGAAGTGTATTAGCTGTGCTTGTTGAGGGGTGGCATGTAAAGACGAGCTGTTAGGACAGCGGTGAAAACTCCTCGTCCTTTTCACAAGTCGGCACGCATAACACGAGGAGAAGGTGTTCAGTTAAATCCAAGTCATTTTAGAGGAATGCTATTTTTTATTAAACAACGCCTTATCTCATTTTAGAGCTGTGAGTCGGCATCATTGTTCAGTCACCAGTGTGCCGTTGTGTTCAGTGTGTGACAGGCAGGCCTGGTAGATGGGCAGGCGCGTAGGGAGTGGTGCCACTGAAAAGCCGCAGTGGCATAAACGATGAGCTGTCAAAGCCAAAGGGTAAATTGCTGTGGAATAAATATATGCTATGTGTGGTGGAGGCCTAGCCAGGTCATTGTGGTGGGTGTATTGTGTGGATGGAGGAAGCCACAATGGTGAAGCAAGTCTCTGTGCTTGTGTGTATGTGTGTGTGTGTGTGTGTGTGCGTGTGTGTGCGCGTGTGTGTGCGTGTATCCATACAGCTCTGTGTCGTGCCAGTGGAAAGTGAGAGCAATCCGCAGATGTTAATAGCCTGAGCTCCGCTTTGAAACATCCTTTGAGCGCTTGTTGTTCTGGAAGCTCAGAAGTTTTCTTCACCGACTCGGGTTTTCACAGGTCTGCGGTAAGCTCCACTCATCAGTTAACTGGGAGACTGGGATAAAGAAGAAGAAAGGCCTGGATTTGCCTCTCGGCGGCATCGAATAAATAGCGGCCCTTTTTGGTGTCCCACACCGACCACATTTGGAGCGGCCCTTGTTAAACCTCCACCCTGTTCTCGGGCCGGTTTAGATCTCCTGACCACCCAGTGACTGAACACAGAGGCTCAGGGAGCTGGCGAAGGCGAGGTGGTTGTCTGAATGAGACCGCAGGCCGATTTGGATGGCTGTTCCAGCCTCCTTAGCAGACATTCACTAAGGTTTCATTACAGGCCTGGGAGCTCAGGGCTGGACCACACTGTGTGCATGTGAATCTCTGTTTATCTGCAGTCAGTTTATATATAAATATGCACTCATTTAGTAAAGTGTGCAGGCTTTTTCCTAGCCTATGCCTTTTAGATTTGTTCTGATGCAAATGTATTTGCATTTAAATGTAATTATGAAATCAGCGAACAGTTAATGGTTTGTAAATCCTGTTGTTTTATAAAGAAAAACACTTTCATGTAGCTTTAACTAGAGCTGGGCAATGAAGCTATTGGATTTCATTCATAAAAAATCTGAATTTTTTTTGGTTTTCCATAATTCAGAGTGATGTCAACAAGCCCAGGGCAGCCATCTTGTTTGACGAGTCTGTTTTACAGCTTCTGTTTGCTTGGACTTTGAATTCAGGTCAACTCTACGACAGAATATTAGGACCAGGCCAAGATTATTTTCTTTTTTAATTACAAGAATAAAGTCATATTACCACCAGAAAAAAGATGTGTTATTAAGAGAATAAAGTAGCAATTTTATGAAAATTCCAACACAAACAAAAAATATTGGTAACACTTTATTTGAAGGGGTGTGCATAAGACTGACAATACTGTCATAAACATAGCATAACACCTGTTATGAACATGAAGAAGTCTTTATGAATGTTTATGACTGTTTCATGAAGTGTCATTCGGTAAATAAGGAAACTTCTAATGCAAAGTTGACACTTTTAATGCACTTTTTATGCAACCTTTTGTACAACTTTGCATTAAAAGTGTCACTATTTACCAAATGACTTCATGACAGCAGTCACAAACATTCATAAAGACTCCATGTTCATGACAGATGTTATGTCATATATATGACAGGGTCATGTTAGTCTTATGCACACCACTTGTCAAATAAAGTGCTACTAAAAGGTAAAATGAGGATATTTGAGCATCTTGTGAAGTTTTAGTTTGGATTATTTTTTTCCAGTAACAGAAATATTTAATCTTTTGACAAATCAGCATCAAATTTTTATCAGAACAACTTAGTCTGTTTTGAAGAAAGACCTTCAGAAACTGACATGGTCACATCAGATCCTGATAACTAAACTTTTTCTCAGAACAACTTTTCTCATAATCTGAATATTTTTTACAGGTAAAATTGTGTCTTTTTCTGTTGATATTATGACTATATTCTAGTAATAAAACAAAAGTTCTTGCAGCTTGGTCCTAATGCTCTATTGTACAATTTACTGAAGGAATGATTGAAATAAAATCCACTTTATGAAAATGTTTTCTGTCATTTGTGATTTCTTTTTTAGAAAACAAAGCAAACAAACAAAAAAAAAAATCATTAAAACAAGATTTGGTATGACAAAAAAGAGAGTTTTATCATTAAGCCATGTCGCCCAGCTCTAGCTTTAACTTCTTTCTTTTTAAGGACAGAGTCCAGACCTGGCATTAAATCATTGTTCTTTCAAGTACCAAAAAAAAAAAAAAAAAAGACTTGAGTCTCTTTAGGCTTAACTGTGCTGCGTTTCAAAGAAAATTCATGATGCGCCACCTGACTGCTTCCTTCACTGTACGAAATCGAGAGCGCACCGTCAGACCCCTGGGGCCAAGCGTCAATTTAAATGAGACCGCGTCGGGCCCTGATGTAGAAACCCGGTGCCCATACAATGACGAGATGATACATTATTCACACGTCGGAAACAAATACATGTACATACATACATGTGAAGTGGATGAAAATAGCAGGAGGTGGCGAGTAACTTTCCAAGAATGACCTCCAAATGCGGGGTGAGTGTGGCTGTGCGTGGTTAGAGTTTCAAATTCGGCCCGGGTGTCACTCAGCGCTGTCACTCAGTGGAAATGAATTTGCTGCAGGCATCTTGAGGGTCAAGGAAAAGAAGCCCTCTTTCCACAATCATCAGTTTTGGAAAGTAACCAAGTCCCAGCAGCTTTGAGTATGTTTTGAAGCACTTCGTACAGCACAAAGATTTGCATGAGTCATACAGCAAATCTACTTTAAAGACTTCATTTCACACTGGACTTTCAACCTTATTTACCAAAAGTATTTTAATGAAAACTTAATGGCAAATTTTGAGACTAATCGACTCTCAACTATGTTTTTCACTTACAGGAGATGGACAAAATATCTTCTGCCCTCGGAGATGCCGCGACTTGCTGTCTGGGCATTTGAAATAATTGAAAAGAAGTTATTTTAAAATGTTCATTGCCTCTTGTAGGATTTACAACCTAACTTTTGAATTTGTTGTAGTGTACAGGTAAAATAAACTGTTGATTAAATGTGTAATTACTGCCAACTTTGTAGATTAAAAATGTCCAGACACACAGTGGCAATCCAAAACATGACCCACTTAAAAATTTTAATCTGTCTTTACTTCCCATATTTGTTTCTCCTTTGTTTCCACTTTCTACTCCATTTCCCCCTTAGAAGCTTCCACTGTTTTTGCTTTTTGGTCATATTTGCACTTTTTAGCTCATGAAAGTTTTTAACACAGATACGACCAAATGCAGAAGTACTTTTCAAATGATGATTGCATTTATTGAAAGGAAAAAAAGCATTCCAAAACAACTTGAAACCTGTGAGAAACATTGATTGCTTGCTAAACCTAATAATTTTTGTGCCACCTTTGGCGACAACAACTGCCATCAAGGGTTAGTAAAACCAGGCACTAAGTCTTTCACATTGCTGTGGGCAAACTATTTTCTGTAGAGCTGTTTTTATTTAGCCACACTGGAGAGATTTTAAGCATCAACTTTGACTTATAGCCAGGTCAGACTGACTAGATGACTAGAAAATCTTTTTTATTTTTTATTTTATTTTATTTGAAGCCATTCTGTAGCCGAGGTCATGAACCGATGACCAGATTTTATCTTTTAGAGTATTCTGGAAGAGAGCAGCATTCATGGGTTAATTTTACACAACATGCAACAGACCTTTGCTTAATTAGTCCAAGGAATATTTTCCAAAACGCCTTAGAGATCATCAGGATGTTTAAGGAAATTTCAGACAAGCCTTGGGATTCTTTTTTATCAGCTGTTTTTCACCTTGGCGCTCTCACATGGATGTAATTTATGTCCAATCTTTCTGAACTTGGATAACAAACACTGACCCTCAATGAGCAAACGAGGCCTGCAGCGCCGCTGCAGATGCTGTTTTGGGTTCTTCTGTGACCTCAGGTGAGTCGTCGATGACCTCTGAGTAATTTTGGTGAGCAGGAGTGGGAAGGTCCACCTCGGCTCCCTCCATGTTTCCTCCATTTGTACCTAATGTGGTTCACTGGAGTGCCAAAGCCTTTCTCTAGATCTGAAGATGACGTGTTGCTTTTTGAGATCTTTTAGCCCATTTCATGTCATGTGCTAATTGTCTTTATTTTTACAAGCCAATCAGGCCTGAGTGCTGCTGGAGAAATTCAGCTAAGCTTTCTAACTATGGTTAATTACAGTTAATTTAACAAGAAGGGTAATTGTTTTCCCACATAGGGCCAGGTTGACTTGGATATTTTTTTACTTTTAATTGCTAAAAAGCTGAATAAGAAATTTTGCATTTTTATTCCTCTAAAGTTAGTCTGCTGATCTGAATCGCTTCAGTGATCCAAACACTTTTCTACTGACTGTTGCCGTCTTCATTGTTGTATTCCTCAAACCTGGAATCATTTATCTATATTTCTTTCATCCCTGCGTCCTCCCTCTGTGTTTCCCAGGGGAGAAGTAATGGGATGATGGGTGGGTGGGCAGTCAACAGGACTTCTACCATGCAGCGGCGGCGGCCTCTCTCACCTCCCACCACCTACCGAAGCAATCCATCTCCATAAGTACAGAGTGGGAGACCGCAGCCCTCCTCAGCGTTTCCTAGACCAACATCCATCAACATAAACAATGCGCTTAGAAAAATGCACACCCAACGCAGCCTAAGCAGCAGCACAGAACGCAGCGAGGACATGGACCCGAGAAACAATCAGCAAGGATACGCTGCATGGTTCATATAATTCATCATTATTGGCTGCCTTATTTTAATTTGCAGCAAGCTGCTAACGTAACAAAACAACACGAGCAGAAATAGATTGAAAGGCACACAGAGCATCTAACTACTCCCACATCAGCTCACAGTCCAAACCTTTGTAACCACTTCACCTCAGCAGACACCCACACTTGAACCGGGATGATCTCCTCTTCTTTTTTCACAGTCACTCTCTCCGTCTCCCTCAGAAAAGCCCACATACAATTTGTCCTTGTAAAGCACATCTAACGACAGCCTGAAATCAATGTCTAAAAGCAGACGGCCCCTCTTGCCTCGGAAAGCTGCAGCCTGGTTTCAACAATGCGGCTTTAAATCACAAAATTATTGGGTTTTATGAGTGTGATCTATGTGAAAATAGTTGCTAATGTTCCAAGAGTAACCAGTGGAGAGGCGGGTAATGGGGCAATTTATACATTCTGATTGTAATACATGGAAAGCTTCCAGGCCATCTCCTCACAGTTTTATGGCTGCTCATAAAAACAGGCCAAGCAGCCCAACAGTTGCTGTGATTAAAATCAATACTGCTCCAGGATTATTGCAGCTTCTGCTGCCGCTCGTTTGTTATATGAGGAGGGCGGCTCTAAGCTGAAAATCAGCAACGCAAATTAGGGAAATTTGGAATAAATAAAGTTTGACTTTGAACCCAGTTTATTTTATTTGAATTTGGGTTCTAATATCTGAAGCCCAGTCTGTGGAACAAATTGAGCTAAAGTCCATTTCGATGAGACTTTAATGTGTGTCTAATAAACGTGCATAGATGTAGAACAACTACCACCTGACAATGATTGCAGCTAATCTAATCTCTATGACAGATTCGTACAATATTATCTGAACCAATCTAACTTGTTAGCTCTACCTCAGGCAGATTTTAGCACATGTAAATAAAATCAGAGCACAATATTTCAGAGTTTGTACAGATCTTGAATTAACATGCTTTTTGAATGTTATAAATGGACAGTTTTAAGTACGGTACTCATACCTGACAATAAAATCCATCATTTCATTTACAGTACCGACTAGGATTTGAACCCAGAACCTTCTCACCTCAACGCAGCAGTGCTAACGACCGAGCCACCATGCTAACGATAACAAAGCCATCTCACACCTGAAGATGTTATCCGAACAATAAACTTCAACAAGTCATTATTTCAGTAAAATCACGACACCAGTCATCTGATTTAAAGTATTAAACTGGATCAACTCAAGTTGCCTCCTTTTCCAGTTATTGAATACAAACATTAATGAGGTTAATCATATAACCCAACCAATGTGACATGGTAGAGAATAAAATAGTTTTTACTTCACAAACCCACATAATGCAAAAAGATAAACATTTCTTACTGATAATCCTGGAGTTCAACAGTTTTGAGTCAACTAGAGGCAGTGCCTGATTTAACACCTTTTTACAAAATATTTACCTCTGCAGTTTAAGGGGAGTCACATCTTGTCCGCAGACGATCTTTAGGTCTAAGTCAGGATGGTTTGAGTTTACACTGCCAAGTTAAGCTGATAAAAGTACACCAGATCAGTCTGAGTGAAGCCATCGTTCATCATTAAAAACCTAAATTTGAACATGTAGTCCTCATAACTGGGAACAAAAAAGAAAGCCTCCTTTGATATGTTTTAGTCATCTTTCAGGATGCCAGAGATTTTTTTCTAATTTAATCTTTTCTTAAGATCACTTGAGAGTTACGTTAATCGACAGGAACAAAGAAAAAAGAAACACTGCACCGGTCTTTGACATCTTCTAAGTGGCAGACGTGAAGGTCAGATTCTGGAAACAAACACCAAACGAACAGAAACATTCTCCAAGACTGAGTGACTGAGCAGCAGTTTATACACCATGCAAATGTCCTTCCTTACATCCTGCTTCAGTCCTCACTCTGAATGGTCACTGCCAAAGCTAACAAAACACATCAATGGCGATCTGAAGCATCGTCATCGATGACGATGCTTCAGATACTCTATGACCTAAAACAGAAAGGATAATTTCCCTCGAGGGTCATCTTTAATGATGCATGAAAACTCATGTTCAAATTAGGTTTGGCTTTTAGCAGGAACAACTAGCAGCCTTCACTCAACAGCCTCAATTCACCTGAAATTATATCTGTCGGCTCAGCTGCACATCCTTGACGTGAATCTCTTGTTTATTGGTATTTTTCTTTTCCTCTCTCCCCATTAATTGTATAAAATATGTCAGCATAGTGCTAATAAGCAGGCTAAATTGTGTCCATCATGTTAGCTGCTAATAGTAATAGTAATCCTAACCTCATCCTAAACTGAATGTAGGCACCATTGATTCTGGTATTAGTGGTGCTTAAAGTTACACGTGGGAATTGCTACAAAATGCCGCAACGCAACTTCTTTATATCAGTTTAAAGCCATTTTGTGAGTCCATAAATATCTTGAACCGCCATCTTTGTAGTCCATAACCACATTCAAACCGCTACTGGTTTACATCAATAATCAACTATCTGAAAGAGTATTGATTTCTAAGTTAACAAAAGATCTAATAAAATTTTACTTCATTAAAATAATTTTTTCATCTTCACTTTTGCTTTGCAACATTGGTTTTTAAACATACTAATTCATATTAGTATGTTTAAGGCACTTTACTACATAATAGTAGTATGTAGTAGTACTACTACATACTATTATTTAGTATGTAGTAGTACTACATACTGCATACTACTTTACTTAAAGTGCATCTTAAGGCACTTTAAGTAAAGTGCCTTAAGATGGCACGTTGTGAATTGGCAGTGTATGAATAAACTGGATACATATTCTGTTATTTTGTTTTAGTCTTGCATGTTTTAGTTACACTGTGTGAGTAATTTTCATATTTTAGTGCAAACTAAGCTTAATTAGTCAAAGGTTAATTTGGATTCATTCCAAATTTCCTGTTTTTTCTTCCTAAATTCACAGTTCACACTGAACTGGTAGAGTTCAGTGTAATTTTGGTAATTTGATCTAAATCACTAATTTTGTTAATAATTGCCTTAGGAACTTTTTAAATAATTACTCATTAAACCCATTGTTCCACAACAATGGTCTAATATGTTCAGAGATAATTCTGCACATCTTGTTTGTAAAAAGCTTTTATTTAGACTATTGGCTTTCTAACATGTAGAACCAGTCTGCACATTCTCCCTGAAAATCAATTAGGCATTTTCTGTCATAACACTGTGGAAAACAGGAAATTTTCTCTGTTATTAGGATCAAACGTGTAATTCTGAGAGATGGTTGGGTGAAAATCCCGGAAGAGCAACAGGATCAGTTTGTCTGTAAATATGGAGGTCACTTTAAGCTCCTTCTGCTGCATGTTGATGTTCAGTTTGACCTTTAGCAAAGAGTCTCCAGCACATTTAGTGGCCAAAATGCATTGGCTTAGTGCTACAGGACTGTCTGATTCTCTGTTTGCATTTAGAAGCAGATCAATGGGTGTGCCTGATGAATGCATACCACGTCTGATTCAAAACCCAGCAGAGAAATTATTATTTCAAAGTAAAATAAAAGCTTTCAGTCAATCGCAGGAACCTGAAGCTCCTCCCGCTTTTCAGCTCTTGAACAATTTTTAACCACTTCTGGGTTTTAACCATGTGATCTGAGGTTAGGCTGCTGAGCAGAGTGTGTCCTGCACAGATACCACCTGCTGTGTGACTCTGCTACACACGGAGATGCACAACTGAGAGTAAAATGAGGTCTTTGGCCCCCCGAGTCTAACAACATTGTTTCCTCTTTTAAGTCTCTGCGCGGCATTCGTCTGCTCTCCTTCGGTCCAGTCAGCAGGACACCACAAACAGCCAATCCTCTTTCTCCATGGCCCTCAGAAGCAGACCGGCACGTCCGCGAGTCTGGTAATCTTCCAATACACCTCAAATAGTGGGTTGGTTGTTTGGTTTATAAGTGTTCATGCCCACAATAACCAAAGCTCTCATTTAAAGGTTCTAATATATATATATATATATATATATATATATATATATATTGCTAATCTATATATATATATATATATATATATATATATATATATAAAGGTCTTTAAATGTGCTGTGCTTCTATTTTAGCAAAACATTTGCAGATATGCTTTTTTAAAGCAGATTGAGCTGAATTTCTGTGATACAGATGAGCCCTGCAGACACATGATTGATTGATTTAAGTGGGAAGATCTTAGCGAGGTACTTTCATTTATCCTTCACAAGCATCAGCTGGTTTTGACGAATTCATTCTTAAAATATCTTATATACTCACACACACACACAAGCAAAAGGAAGTTGTGTAAGTGTGCCGTGAGCTCACACACACACACACACACACACACACACACACGCACACACACACACACACACACACATGCACACACACGGCTCAGTTTGGCCTCCGTTTAAAGATTTCTTCCAAAAAAAAAAAAAAAAGACAGAGTTTTAATACTTGGCTTTCTCGGTATCAGAGGTGCAACATGTGCAGAGAGTCAAAATGAAGAAGTCGGAACAAGCCGCAGATGCATTAGGTTCCAGTGTGGTTAATAAAAGCTTCGGGGTAACGGTTTGAGGCAGCGTCTAATTCAGTCCACATTCAGTTAGAGGGAAGCCGCAGTGCCTGTGGGTGGTCCGGGGGCCTCCGCGCTGCCATTTTGTCTTCTGATGTCACATGTTTAGATTTAAAGCTCAATTTGCTCTGTGCGCTGCAGCGAGTAAAAGATACGTGAAAAGGATCCACGGGCACAGAGGGGGAAGGGAGGAAGAGTCTAAATGTAAAAAAACAGCTCTCTCTCGAATTGAAACCAGATGAGCAGGGCTTGGCTTCGGGGATGTTTATGCTTTATCGATACAAAAACTGAGAGTGTAACAAGACAAATAACACGACCACAGAAATGAGACACCGGGAGCCTGCGGCCTGCTCAGTGCATTGACAAAAGCAGTAATTTGATCCACCCCCAGAGAAATTCAATAAAGGCACAGAGATCTCAATCTAAAATCTCTCAGCTCCACTATTCTATCAAATGCATCACTGTGATTTCATATCTTCCCAACTCAAAGCCGAGCGAGCCGGTGATGACGGAGTAATCCGTCTCCATCAGAAAACAATGCAACGAACAATCCCTCTAATGTATCGATGTTGACAACTTAGCCATGAGATTGTCATTGTGGGTTTGTGGGCGAAGCAGCGCAGCAAAAACAATGTGCCATCTACGCATTCTATGAAGCGCCGTTTGCAAAAAGACGGAAACCAATACCTCTTAATCTTGTTCGTGCGCACGCTCTTCACACGCACACGGTTCACACTCGCCCTCCCCGGCTCCGTTTTACACATTTCATGTAGTGTGTCATCTTTGCACATTGATGCACATTTACACACCCACAGATGTGTGTGTGTGTGTGAGAGAGAGAGCGCTAAACACACAGTTTCCAACCCACTTTTGTTCTCCGTCTTGATGGCGGCGTATTGTAGGTCACAGTTATGCAATTGTGTAGGGGTAGCCTATTTTCTTTCACATACTTTGCTCTTTTTCCCCCCTCTTGACACCTTATTTGCACCTTACTATTTGCACTCTTCCTTTTACTTTAAATGGAGAATCAGACGCTGAATTTACCCGAAACAGCCTTAACGCACGATTCACCGTTTACAGGTGGAAACCCTCGTGTTTTATTAGATTTGACTGTGGAATTAAAAAAACTAAACAGCTGCTTCCATCTCTTGTTTCAGTGGCAGATTTGATTTTAATGTAAAGCTGTAAGCTCCTATTAATCACCAACATTTCTCAGTCAGAGTGGTCAGTCCAGACAAAATGTAAAGTAGTCAATGCCTACATCTTTCTGGTCATATCCTGACATGACCAATGGCCTTTTATGCCGATTCGGCCTTGTTGGTTTGCAGCTCTTGCTTGCAGCTCTTATCTGTGGTCAAGAACAGCTTCCGCCCACGTCAGCCAGACAAGAAAAGCCAGTCTGCTGTCGGCACACATCACTGACCACATGTAGACATGCCTCCACCCACATGCGCATGATTGACTATCAGATGGAAGTAGTGTGCGAACCGATTTGTATGCTTTTCTAAGCACGTGTCTATGTGTGAAAGCCTTGACACTTTGCACCGAGGCAAACCTGCAGCACTTAGCAGTGGGAAGATAAGGCCCAAGTCATCTGCCTCCATTTTGACTTATCAGTGAGATTACCCTGACAGTGCTGTGCTATGTACAGATGAAAGATAAGGACAGCTTATAGGTCAGAGGAGGGCAAACCTGTTCATAGCACATGTCTGAGAAACGTGTTCAGACGTTGGGACACCAGAAGATAGATACGTGTCGAGCACTTTTGCTTAGACCGGTCGGTATTGACGAATGTGTGTTTAAAAAGAGAGCAACCTTGAGGCCCAAAATATAGTTTTTGTAAGAAGCAATTTTGGTCCTTTTTTTTTTCTTTTACTAAAACAGAGGAGAACGTAATGAAACATTTGGTGTTTCTGTGCAGGTTAGGGTCACAGTCTCTGTCTGAAAGGAAAGCGTGTGTTTACAGGAATAAATATAACCCTACTTTCTCCACATCTGCAACTAGTTCTCCTTGCATCAATTTGATCTGGTCTAGCTCAGGGAGTTAATTTGTATCCTGCTTCTTTCTGAATTGTGGTGAGAGAAAAGTAAAAAAAAAAAGAAAAAAGAACCACAGTGAAAATCAGCTCACCAGTTGCCATGACAACCCATCATACCCAGTAACCCATGGAAAAAAAAAAAAGAAAATCGCACAGAGAGAAGTACTCTGTCGGCCATGGTTTGAGGGCACAGGCAAATCTTGTTTACAGAGCAGAGACTCGCTGAGACACACACAGAAACTGACAATCTGCACGGAAACAATCTATCCACTTCACCACAAGAGAACCTTCAAGCAGCTCTGTCGGCACATCCTGTGTAGATGTGAGCCACTGGAGAATACAGTAACCCACAACTGCATGCGGTGTTACAGTTCCTACGTCACATATCCGGACTGAAACAAGCTCTGTAATGCAATGAGAAAAAGAAAAAAAAAAAGAAAACGGGGCCGATAAGAACACCTTATTTAACAGTTGCACGCAAGAGGCTGCAAAGTGCGCGCTCCCTCTTTGAGATTGTTCCGGGAGATGTGTGCTTGCAGCACAAATTGTTCTGGTGCAAAAGCAGGAGGAGGAGGTGGAAGGAGAGCGTTGGGTTAAGAAGGGCTGCTACTTGTGGTTTTTGGGTTTGTGGGCTTTTGTATAAGATATAACGGTTCAGTTTCCTTGTCAGCAAATTTAGGCCATGTAAGCCACTACTGGGGTTTGTGACAGCAGACACACAAGAGGAAAAAAAAAACACAAAAAGAAGGGCAGGTTTTCACTGCTTTCACATAAACATACTTTCATATTTTTGTCTGTGCCACAGTAAGTAGAATTAAACTATGCTGCATGTTATAAATCTTTAATGACGATATAAAAGGAGCATTGTTAGTGGTAACAGGTTAAAAAGTATTACATGTACAAGGCAAGTAAGTTACAGCAGTGGAAACAGAGGGCTAGGGCTTAATATTTTGCTTAAAAGCACTAACACTAGGGGTAAACTCCTAATATTCAAGCTATCAGATAAGGGCAGCGTTTCCATTGTCACACAGCAAGATGATGCTAGCTCAAAACAATCACCTCGTTGTGGGAACGGGTGTCGTTTCCCTGAGAATGCTCTAATCTATAAAACAAGCATGTTGGGGTTAATACTAAATAACCTTTAGGCTAAAATAAATGGTAAAAGTTAAATGGTTTGTATATGTATAGCACTTTATCAAGTCTAGAAGACCTCAAAATGCTTCACACTCTCATTCACACGCTAATGGTGGTAAGCTACTGGATCTTAGCTTGCCAAGAAATGGGAAACCATGTTACTGCACAAAAATGTTCTCATTGTTATTTAGTTTTGTGTTTAGATTCATTGTGAATTACAATATTGTGCATCTCTTAAAGTAGCATAGCGACAGTTTAGCTGCTGCAGCATAAATTAGCAACTCTCTTAGGTTGCTGTGTCAGACGTTAACTCAGTGTGAACAGAACTCCCACACTTGCAGACTGTGGCAACGTTTCAGTCAGTTGCAATAAAAAAAATTAAAAAAAAGTTTTTCACTCAAAGAAACAAATACAATTTCCAAAAGATCGAAACCAATCCGATTTGATCAGTTTTATGCAAAAGAACAAGACAGCAGGATGGGAAGACATTCTCTGAGTAGAGCTAATAATCTAATTCTGTTCGCCAGCAGGTGTTCTGTCTTGTTTCTTCCTTAAAAAGGAATATTTAAAACACAGACAATGCAGCAGGACCTTCAATGTTCTTATCCAAGCATCGCTACAGAGGCAGAATGAAACGTTCACTGTCGGGATGCGTAAAGACATCCAACCCCCTCTACAGCATAAAATGATTTTAAATATTCTTCCTCCGTACTAATCTGTCTCACTGCGGATTGTTTGGGTCTTTGAGAATGCTTTGTCACTTTCACCACCGTTTTGAGCTGAAACATTCTCCTTCTGTGTGTCAGATTTGATGGATTGCTGCTCTTTAAGGGAGGTTTCACATTCACATCCAATTTCACCTTCAAATTCAGAGATATTTCAAGAGGTTCTCAAACTTACAGACCTGAACAAATTTGCTGGAAGTCCTGGTAAAGATGTGTAAAATGGTTCTGGATTAGCATAATCCGATATAGGATAATTTAGAATATTCTAAAATGAATTTTGTGGACATTCCTTAGGTTGTGAACAAAGTTCCCTTTTATAGAAAAAAGGCTGTTTTAGCAAGAGTCCAGACTGGTTTGGGTCATTATAACCTGCTGAAATACTCAGACTGCACTTAACAGTGGTCATTATGTGCTTTTGCGCTTATTTTTTGTTTTACATCAAATCCAACTGAGCATTTACTGCCGAAAAGCTCAAGCTTAGTCCCATTTTACCAAACTCTTAAGTTTTGAAAATGACACATATTTATGTTTGCCCTTTCGAACATTTACAAAATAAAGTTGTAACTTTCCCCCAAATTTGTCGCGCTAAACTAGCTGCATCATTACAAGGACACTTCCAGCAGTAAACACATTAATACTCTTGTTAAACTTACCCATGTCCAATATGTTGTTACATGTGCATTACATTTTAACAGTTTTACAATTTAGAATTGGAAACAAAGGTTTTAAACATGGATTTAGAAAACAGTTTCCCAATATTGGGGGAAAAAAAGCCTAAAATCTGCAATATATAAACACATGAACAGGTGTTACCTCAGTCTTTACAAATCCTAATTCATTCAGAAATTCACCATCAACAGATTTTAATCTAATTATGTGAATATAAAATGGGTAAATATTACATTTGAACAATTTTTGGATGAAAAACAATATTTTAAATTATTAAAAGATAAAGGTTCATTAATATACTTATCAAATGTTCATGTGATTAATTTGTCCTAAAGACAGTGCAGGTCTGGGATTCTAACCTACGGCCTTGATGGGTCAAAGGTAACCCAGACGTTGTGACGTTGATGAGGAAATGTTTATTTCAGCTGCTAGAGACTTGAGTAGTGACTTGTGAAAAGCTGCAGATCAAGGATTAAAAGTTTCCAGTCACTCTGGTTAACTTCAAAACATAGATTAGTTCAGTTACATTTAGTTTACAGGGATTACGAGATATTGTCCACTGGTGGTTTTCTAAATTATTTTTCAATGTCAGATTATCTTTCTGAAGATTATGCTTCTGTAATAAAATATTTATTTATCATCAAACTTACATGTACAAAAAGAAATAATGCGACACACATTATCTCTTTGATTATGATTAGATTTCTGCCATTTCTACCCCAAAGATTAACAACAACCTGAAGACCTCCAAGTAGTTCGGTGCAGATCCTGCGACTGCAGCGCCTCATGATTTAACAAAACGAAGCTTTCACTCTCAAACAGCTCATAATTGGCCAACTCTAAATTACTCAGACAAAAGACACACAAAATACTAAAACCTCCCAAAGTGTGTGGACACACTGCATTATCATACTTTATTTTTTATACTTTCTCTACACTGAGGTTTGGTTTTGTTGATGCAATCAAGCTGCTTTATGTCACACTCAGGTCAAATCGTCCTCTTAAAGCATATGCAGTCACTGGAGATTTAAAAGCTTTGCACATGCATGTTGGCAAACAATCACTATCTGCACAACAGTTGACAGGAGGACAAAGTGTGGCCCAGAATCGCATTCCTCCCGATAAGAAACACACAAACAGAGGATGACAAACTGTATACAAGCTCCCTGTAACTGCCAGCAAAATCTGCTAATTAAAATGTAAAGCCGATCTAAGCAGCACCTTGATGAAATCCCATATTAAGCCGAGTGGGGAGTCAGCGCCGCTGGAGGGAATGAGAGTGAAGCCAAGCCAACAGGGAGTTCTGCCTCCTATCTCGTCTCTCTTTTGCACCACTATCATTACCTCGCCTGTCACTCCCAACACAATTTCCTCCCATTTCTCTCCCCACTTTTTTTTTTTTTTTTTTGCTTTTCCTCCCTTCACTCACTATTTTTAGAACTTTTTCTCATCTCTTTCGCATCCCCTCCTGCCCATTTTCCCTCCTCAGTCCTCCTTCCCTCAGGTTGCTTCCTCTCTCTCTTTCTATCTGTAGGTTCCACATCTGGCAGCTTTCAGCTCCAGACTCAGCCTGGCTGGCTGAGAGAAAGAGAGTGAGATAATCGGGCTAATCCCCCCGTCATCCCAGAGGCTATCACGCTACTCTATAACCCCCTAATCCCTCTAATTCCCTCACACTCCGCAGTCAGCCTCGCTGTCAGACACATCGGGATCCTTATCGCCAGGCGAGAGCTGCAGGCGTAGTGTGCATTTATGTTTGCGTGTGTGCGTTTAGGTCTCTGCCGCTTCCGTTTTAATCAGCGGAGGATGTCTGAGGCCTCGTAGCCACGCTGACCTGACCTGAGAGTTCAACGAACTCTGGCAAACGAACAAACAAACCTTATCCATGCAAAAACGAGGAAGACGGGAGATAAACGCCCCTCGCTTTGTGCTCTTGATGCTTCCAATTAAAGCGCTGTATGACAGTGTTATCCTCCCACAATCCTCCCTGTCCTCCTCCTCTCCGTCTTTCTTTTCTTTCCCAGCGAAGAATGGCTGCAGATGCGCCGGAGTGCAGCAACAAAGAGCCGAGTATCCGCAAGTAGCTCGATCGATAAAACACATTTCACACACAGATTCGCTGGCGGTGGAAGGAGGGATTTGGACGGCCGTGATCGCTCCACAGCTGCCTCGTGCATTGCCAGCAGTTGATCACATCATCACATATATATTGATTGAAGTATCAAAGGACTGGGAGCGCAAGAAGAGGTCCTTCACCTTCACACATCTGGGATGCTTCAGCTCTTGTTGTCTGTTGTAAAGAAAACCCTAAAAAAAAAACAAAAAAAACAGCAGAACTGTGGGTTTCTCCAGCTGCGATTATCAACATCATCGCTGAGCGCGCCCTTCAGAATCTTTTCAAAACCAGGGGTGAACCAGAGGTCAGCAGCTTGTTTTATTCTTGCAGCTCTTAGCAGGGCGGACTGTGTGTGATTGTGTGAGTGTGTGCTATTGATCAACACTACACTTTAATATGTCTGCAGCTGCCAGTGCATTGCACTGACTGAATTTACACCAGTGCATTTCTGTCAGTCTGTGCAAGCATCTATTATGAAGCTAAGACATATTATCATGAAGGATATTATTTGATGTCTAGATAAAATTATGAGTTACACTGCAGTGAGAAACTTTAAAACGGGCATTAAGAGGTAAAACCTGCATAAATATGCACTAAACTACTGACAGATGACTGGAATATTATTGCTCAAACCTTGTCAGGGGGGAAACTACCAGGCTCAGGGGGAAACCTTAGATTCACTTTTTTTTTTTTGATTGGTAGTTTACAAAACCTGGAGAAGTTCAGGGCTCTACCATCTTTGACGTTGTATAAGCAAATAATTCCAAAATTTGGGGATTTTCTGTGGAAATATTCACAGAAATTTCACCCATTTCCGTATTTTTTTGCAGAGCTTAAATTTTTTGAAAGAAAAAGAAAAATGTAGCTTTGAAAGATGAAATGCGTAAGCGCAATGCAACTCTAGGAAGTCTGCAAAGCAGCCAATCCAGGAGCGTCATTTGTTTTTTGGTGGAGCTGATTGGCTGCACAAGAAAAGCAGCCAGTCAGATGCCTTTCTTATGGCAGCTGATTGCCACAGTCTTATCTACAAATAAGACTGTAGATGTGTTAATTAATTCATATTAAGCCATATTTGGTGGTTGAACTGTTAAAATAGCTCCAAGCGTTTTTAGAAAGAGTCTCTAGTATTAGCAGATTTTAGCTGTTTGCAGGCAGCCGTGGTCTGCAGCCTCCTGCACATACAGAGGATCCACTGTACTTCACTCTCAGGGGACTCGAGATCATCCAGGCAGTCAGACTGATTTAGCTGTCTGTGTTTTCTAACAATGTAGGTTCATCATCTGAGAAAACACCTCAACAAAGTCCAAGGTACGAAGATATAGAGGGTTAATATCCACCAATTGGAACAGCTCTGAAAATTTACAGTTTTGGATATTTTAAATAGTAAAGAAAAAAAAAATCAGCTATGGAGTTGATCTGTCTGTCTATGGCCTTCCAACATTGAGGATTTCTCTACTCATATGGGATATTGGGATAAATTTAGAATTTTAAATCGTGTATATGTGCACAATGTTTACTGTTATGAGTTTTCCTACATTTTTCTTGTGGGCTAAACTTAAGAGCCCTTTTAATTCTATATGAGAGCGTTGTAACAAGATCAACTTTAGTTTAGTTCATCAGGACAAGCTCTCTGCAGAATTAAAAGTATAGATTACAAACCTCCTTTTGAGATAAACCCATTTTAAAACCATCTTCAGTTTTACTCAGCTTTCAGAGAATGACCAACATTTACTTCATGCTCTAGGATGAAGCAGAGGTGATCATTTTTACAATTTTGTTTTGAAAGTCTGTCATCCTTAGATTTCCTTGTGTAATTAAATTAATGAGGACTCAAACTCCTAAAGTGTTGCAAACATCTCCTAACCCCTAACCCTCCAGTGACATGTTAGCTTGGTTTAGTGCAGCATGTCTACAGCTGCACAACGCAACAAATCGCTATATCTGCAACATCAAAATCATGCAACAGGGAAATATTCATGTTAAATATTGGGGATTATGATGTTAAAAGTGATCAAAATTTAACTTCTGCTCTCATTTTCCTCCACCAGCATCAGCATCTTGGTCACTAAGCTCTATGCCGTGAACATCAAGAGCAGGAAGGAAGTGTTTATGCAAAGCACCAACGCACAGAGACTTCAGCAGTCCTCTAAGTGCAATATTGTACATGTGGGTATTGCAATGACAATTATTTGATATATTCTGCTGCTCTACATAAAAGCCATCTGCTTAGAAGATGACTGTGTTCGTTTCAAGTCATTATTTTCAAATGTGACATCTAATTCTACCCAAAAAAAGAGAGAAGGAATGAAATAAAAACCTTTAGTCCTCCTTGCCTTTTAAATCCTCCTTTAAATTCAGTGTCTACAGTGCAATGTGGCATCTGATGACACTTCCACCCACTCGTGACAACTCTGTGGGGTTGTGGCAGGGACGTGAGCGCTGCCTGGCGTAGTGGCTAAAGCTGGAGATTGAGCAGAGCTCTCGCAAGTGAGACAGCTCATCAAGCTGGGGAACCAGCCAAGTGGAGTGTGACAAATCTCCATTTACCATCAGCACACAGGGGCAGGGGTAAAATTAGAAACTCTGCCGCTTCTAACTCCCCGCTGCTAATTCCATTTCGTGCAAATTAATAAGTGTTTTTGTCCTCCTCCCCGTGCTCCACCCTCCCACCCCCCGTTCTCCCGCAACCTCACCCCCTCCCTCATCTGCTCTCCTTGACGAATTGCATTAGCTCAAGGAGGGAGAAAAAATAAAAACGCAGCTCATACACTAGTAATGAGACATTGTTAGGCAAATCCCAAGTCAGTTCTAGCGTTCTTTATGGAGTAAATGCCTGATTATAAGCTTTGGAAGTGCATCTGTGTTTACAAGGGATCCAAAAAACGCTCTACTGTTGGCTGCGGGGGAAGATGCAACTTGTTTTATCCTGCTGATGTTCTTTTGTCTTCATCATTACGATTTTCTCTCAGACAAGGAATCACTCCTGACAATTTATAACAAATAATGACCCAGTGTGAACCGAAGTGCTAATGGATGCGGTGGGATTTTAATGGTCTACTGGTGAATCTGGACTGCGCTCACAGATTAAATGTCCTCAGAAAATTCACATTTGTGTCAGCTATGAGGATTATTTTTTCATGTTTTCTTTTTATGCTGAAGTTTAGTTTTTAAGTTTCGATTATTTTATCTGTAATTCATGATTACTAAAACTCCAAACACTTAAACTAAATAAACTAAATAAAACACAGATTATTTTCATTTCTTATACTTCGAGAAATTTAGTTTAATGCCTCATGCCTCTCAGCAATGATAACAAGCATCAATATCTTCAAAGATGTTCAATTATATCAGTTATTGTTGGGCTCTTCAAGCTCTTCCTGAAAATTTCCCACTGTTGTCCAAGAACCTGTTCAAATGAGGGCCAACAAACAGACAATCCTGGATTGAGCACACAGCTCTCCTCTGGCGATTTTAAACTTTTGCTCTTTTCGTCTAGTCTACAAACTCTGAAACTCTCAGAGCAAACTTCAGCTACTTTCTGCAAATAAAATCCTAACATTTCCTCTCATGAAGAGCAAAAGCTTGGCGAGTGCTGACTGCGTCTGTGCTGGGATGGAGTTCAGCCTGTTAGACAGAGGAGGAAATAAATCATGCATTTCATGTGATTTTCTGGATTTTTTTTGTCAATACCATCTCAGATGTAAATTACAGATCTTTCCCTTCTTCAGAAAAGGGAAAGATCAGAGGTAAAGTGAAGTACTTATTCTTCCCACTTTATATACATATGTCTGTGCATCCAATAGCAATAGGTATGGCCATTACTTTAAACTCAATTTAAATTGAGGTCCTACACTATTAACTATCAAAACAAATAGATTCCTTCCCTGCCAGCAGCAGGAAATGAACCAAGCTGTGGGATCATAGGTAGAGGAGTGAAGCAAAGCCATAATGTCATGTCTGCTTTTTTATTTTGTATAACTGTATATTTACATGTAAAGGAAATAACAGCGGTCTTCAATTAAAGCGAGTAAAGATCTGTCAAAATCAAACATCAGGATGCTATACTAAAGGAACACTGACCTAGCAGTGAATTTAAAGGGATTGTAATTAGAAATACTGTTAAAGGGCAAATTTTGCATCATATTTTTTCCCTAATTTTGCTTCCGGCAGCAAAAGTAGGAAATATGGGACAAAATGCATAGTTTGTCCAACAGGAGCAAAGAACAGGAGAGGACTAAGCAGACGAGCTGATAAAGGTCAGGTTACAAATCAATATGCCAATTAATGAATAGCGTCATGATTGATATTTATCTAAGAACTTACTTTTAATAAAATACAAAGGAGTGATAACTAGTTCGTGTTTCGACTGTAAATGCAACTCAGAATGTTTAGATGGTGAACAGAAAATATGACATTATTTCAGTTTTAACTTGTTGATAGAGACGAGGCAAAAAATGGACACATTGCACTGAAAAAAGAAAGGGAATACTGTCAACAACATCCATTAAGAAGTTTGAGTTGTTACTCTACATGTTGAAGAAAAATCTTAAGAGATGGGAGAACATGAGGTTTTACAGCAAAAAGTTTCATTGCTCCATCTTCTGCTCAGGTTGTCTGCTTTAATCTAAGATATCTGTCTAATAAAATCTATCCAAAGAAATTAAAATAATTTCCCAGACCAGGTTTAGAAAACATCTTTGTCCAGTACTCATTGCTAGTGTGGTGTTTGTAGCTGCTGCCAGCAGTGAAGCTGGTCGGTAGAAACAACCCAAAAGATCTGCAGCTACACAACAAAATATGAATTTATTCAGTGGTTGCTATAAAACCAGAGGTGGAAAAGGACAGATTATTGGCATGTTTGTGATGCGTTTCTTCTCCAATACATGGTATAAATCATTATGCTATGTGTCACAAAGTTCTGCAGAAGCTATTGATGCCTTCGTGACAGTCGGGTGTGTTTAAGCAGGGAAACATGCAGGACATGCTCCTTAGAGAAAGGCGTCTTCTCCACGTATATCTGTGTCTGGGACAGCACACCATGCCATATACACACTCGCTGAAGATATCTGGATTTCCTATTACAGCCTCACAGGGGCGACACTGAGCTGGTTTTACTGAAGAGAGAAGAAGAAGAATTTATATGAGGATGTTTAAACGAGAAGTTTGATACAGTTTTTGAAATTGTCTTGTCTCTGTTAAATAAATCGTCAAATTGGGGGAAACAGAAGCTTTTCTAAAAATGTATTTCTTAAAATTAAGCATCATTGATGTTTTTCCTTCCTCTGTTCGTGAGACAACTCATAATTTTCTTCATCTGTTGAGTCTTTACCCTCCATCCTTTTGAATGACATGTTTATTATTGCAGTCGGCACAGTCACAAAAGCCAACACAGACGTCTGTGGCTTATCCCGACGAAGTTGGCCGATGCAAATACTTACAGTTTTTAATTCAATATGAAAACACATCCAAAGGTCCAACTTTACCATCAGACTGACAACGGACAGCTTACAGGTTATCCTCCCAATACGACAGAAAAACAGAGATTTAGGATTATAAAACTGGAGACGATTCTCATTTCAGTCTAGCCTCCCATCCACGTAGCAGCAGCGCACCCGAACACATCTCCCTAATAAGCCAGTGATTAGCACCCTGCATTGGGGAGAAAACATTTTGGATCAATAGAGCAGCAGAGAGGATCGATACGCTGCTCTGCTGAGAGTCTGAGGCTGCTGCCTCCCATCAGGCTCCTCTGGCAGCTCCAGCAGTCGAGCAGCAACTTTCATTATAAAATAAGCATCACTGTTCTATTGGCGACATTATAGGCTAATATAAGGTCACTAATGAATACTAGCAGGAATTCGGTTCTGTTCCATTACACAGTTTTATGCATAAAGCGAAAGAAGGGCTTGTTCCTGATGAAGTAAAACGGCAAGGAGGAAGAACTCAAGGACTCCAGACAAACTGGAACCGACTGGAAAACAGAGGAAATGAAGCGGGAAAACAGAACGACTCTAATAGAGAGATATGGACTCAGAATTTTCTCAATATATGAACTATTTTATGTTGGCTGTCCTCTTGAACTCTTTAAGATCCTTTTGTGGAAGCTAACCATTCTTACAGTTTCCACCGACGGTTTACGGCCTCATGGGTGGCAGTTTCCTCGCACCAACACTGCTTTGTAAAAAAAAGCACTTCATCTACTGATTTGCCTTTCATTTTGTGGGGGGGAAAAAAAACACTTCTCATATTAGCGACCGCAAGACAGAGGCAGGAAGTGGAAAAGACAAGACGTGCACGACTTGTCATTGGTCTGTCACCATAAAGCAAGCAACAGTGCTGATTTTCACTGATAAGCTGCACACAAACATTTCCTGTGAAGACGAGCACTCAGGCATCGCAGAACAATCACCTTTGTTTTCGACGCGCCACACACAGAGGCCTGTATGTTGTTGCCGTCACGTTTTTATGCTAAAGATGCTGAGAGGGGTTGGGGTCGTCAGGCGACACTTTGAACTCCGGAGATTTTTTTTTCCTCATCTTTTAACATAAAGTGCCTAGACAGAGTATTTGCACCGCTTCCACTTTTCTCACACTAAATCCAAAACGAGGCAGTGTATAACAACAGAAGGGGAAGGAAATGGAAACTCTGATTTTTATGCTGTTTTTTTTTTTTTTTTTTTTAAAGAGAATTAGTGCGTCTTCATCAGCTTCTTACATTTTCCCCCACTCTCCTTTTCTGAACAGTTCAGGATCAGTCAGAAATCTGAGCTGCAGTTTTTGACTCTTGCCACCGGTTTGCCAAACGGATTCAGGTCTGGACTCTGTCTGGTGACCTTTCACCCCAGTCTCAATCCAGGCATCCTTCCTGGATTGACCTCTTTATAATCTCACTCATCATCTAATCAGCCTTGACCGATTTCACTGGCCCTGGTGAAGAAAAGCAACCCCACAGGATGATGCTGCCACCTCTATGTTTCAACATAGGGAGCTGCAGTGTCCACTTTTGGCTGCATAAAGTTCTGCATGGAAAAGGTCAAAAGTTTAAGTGCGGTCCAGTCTAATCAAAGCTCCTTCCTCCACATGTTAGCTGTGTTCCCTCTGTTTGGCCAACAAGATTTTAATGCTGTTCTTCCTCCCAAAGCGCCCAAAAATAAACATTCATGAAGTGCATCACTGATGCTTGTCTTGTCAGATTCTCCCACCTGAGCTATGAATTTCCGCAGCTCCTCCAGGGCTACCACGACCTTCTCGGCTGTTCTGTTTGCCCTGCATGTTTGATTAGGCTAAAAGCACAAAGGCACATAAACTCTGCCGCACTCAGCCGTATGAATAACAATAGCTCGCCTGAGCTCCACTTCCTCACAAATTAGTCTCACATTTTGGCTTTACGAGTAAATTGGCTGGAGGACCTTGAGCTTGTTCGTTTCCATGTACCACTTTGGAGTTTCGCTGCCACCCCGGGCTCTGTAGCGGGCGACACCGGACAGCAGAGGCCCGATCGCCCGACCGAAGGGAAACCCATCTCTGGGCGCCTTAATAATTCAACACGAGTTTTATTTGCAATCACAATATCAGTGCTCGCTGAGCCGTTTGAAGACTATCCCTCAGGCCTCAATACTTATTAAAGACAGAAATTATATATTCATAACACAAGATATTGCTGCTTGTTTATTTATAGCTCCATTCCATTTTCAGTGGTGTTTTGTCAGTGGATAGCTTTCCAACCTATCCACCTTGATTTGCCTTGAGCCATATATACCTCTCCCTCTGCACCCCCACCAGCCTGAAAAACACACACACACACACACACACACACACACACACACACACACAGAAAGGACAGGAATGACTAAATTGAAAGAGTGCATTTTCCATTATTTTCAGGTTCGACCACCGCAAAGCTATTTCCTTGTTTGCTTGTGCCCAGACTTTGCAATGAGGATGATGTCTCTTTCTCTTACCGCCTTGCAGGGAGCATGTTTAGCTCAGCTGCTGTCAAGGGACGGCAAAGAGAGACAGAGAGCGAGAGAGAGAGAGAGAGCTGGTCCAGCATTGTTCATGTTATCATGGGCTCCCAAGGACAAGATATGATTACACACAAGCAACAGCAGCTTACTTCAATGCTGGGTGTCATTTCTTTGTCCCTTTGATTCTGTGTTTGGCTAAAAGATTGCAAAAGTGACCCTCCTGCTGTAGCAAAATCAGTCAATCCTGGCAAACATTCTGCACCAGCAAGATGCGGCAAATAGTCAACAAGCAGAAACTCCGACAGAGAAAAAAAAAAGTGACTTTCACACTTTTAGCAGAAAAGACACTCTCTCCATTTGTTCTCTTAAAAGCTGTTGTCACAGCACATTTGCTCTCACTTGGCACTCGATATCCACATAAACGCAGTGAAATATTTGCTGTTCGCAGTCGTGAACAGAAGGGTAAAACAAGTACATTTCCAACAACCCCGCTCCTTCTGAAATGCATTTGTCTGACCTGAAGAGCAGAGTTTTGAAGTTGGCCGAGTATTGACGAGCCAATCAGCAGAGGTCAGCGGGTTTAGGGGGAAGTAAGGACACCTGAGCGGGACTTAATCTTCTTCGTCCTCTGAGTGAAGGATTTTGGATGAATAAGCAGGCACTGGAAAGCTATTACCTTCCCACCCTCTAAGGTCTAACGTTGGCCAAGGGCAGAAGGGGTCTGGAGGGATGCCAAGCGCACCTACCAACACACTCACACTCACACACTGGAGCCAGAAGTTGCCTCCCACCTTTCTGACACTTTGATAGGCATCTGATATAACCTCACTCTCCTCCTTTACCTCTCCTCTTCTGCTCACTCCTTCTTCCGAGAGCAAATCAAAGTAATGGGTGTACAGCTGCAGCCTGCGTCCTTTGTTGGATAGCCGATATAATTGCCCGTCCCTCTGCTGCTTAATGGAGACGGTGTGCACATCTGACATCTGCTGGAGTGCACTAATTCCAGACGTGGCCCGACTGTGTTTACGACTCTGAGAGAACGATGAGAATTTGAACATTTATGGTTAATTGAGCCGCAGTTTACAGATGACTGCGTTACTTAAACTAACCCGCACGAAAGTCTGACTCTCAGAGGAAACAACATGTCGGAAAGGGCGCCGCAGCTTTCCGACTTTCAAATTTCTCCACTAATCATAGTGGAGAAAGATGCTATCTTAAAAAAAATGGTAAAAGAAATTTGAAAAAGCGTAGAGTTTGAAAGGGATATTTAGTGCGACAGAAAAAGATGACGTGCTTCAAATTTGAGAAAAAAAAGAAAATCTGAAAGGCAGTGAAAAAACAAGTATTAGAGCCAGCATGAAAACCAGAACCAGCCTCAACTTGTTAATGTCGGATCATCCTGAGAATAAACACATTTTTTAAATATCTCAATTACCAAGAACAACAGTCTTGGATTATACCACAGAAAAGAAAACACAATGACACTGAAGGGTTTCATAATACTGCCTGTAAAACCTAAAAAGACACAACTGCTCAAATTTCAAAATGACTCAATCTTGGTTTTTGCTTCTTAGTTCAACCTGAGTTTAAAATCCGGTTACGTGGGTTAGGAGAGCAAAGCAGGATCACACAGTTTAGTCAACAACTTAATCTTCAGTAAGGAAGAGGTTACTCTATGAGTCACTCTAGACTATTGTTGGTAACAAGTCTGACAGGCTGATGTGATTCAGATCTTTTTACAGAAAATACCCCGACTGAAGCGCAACAAAAACCATGAGAAAAATGTACAACTCATTAACACATTTGAATCTGAGGAATCTAATTTTCTGGTGTGACCTGTTTGCTAGAGGACAGTGACCATTTCAGGTCATGAAGGACTGGAAGATGTTGACAATCTGCCAAAGCAGATTGAGCGAGAGATTGTCTGTAGTTCTGCTCTTCTACAGATGCATCAGTTTTACTTTTCACTTTTTTCCAGTGATCCAACAAACTGGCTTTCAAAACAGTGAGCTTTGCCTCGTCATTGACGTCTAACATTTTGGGTGTTTTCACACCTGGTATGCGTTGCATTGTGAGACACGGCTCAATAAACGTCTTGCAACAAAACAAATGACAATTATCGTTCCCATAAAGCATAAAGTCACACACAACTTACAAGATGTCCTCAGATAACTCTGCCAGAAAAAGCACCAGTTGAAATAATAGTAAGAAGATTAAATTCTTGATGTTTTCCGCCGCTCAGGATCTACGAAGCAGGATCTACTTCCTTTGTTTACGTTTGACACTCCTGCTGTGGACACAGCTGACCAATAAACACACTCGACGTTCTTGAGTGGTTTAGTAGTGACAGGATTTGGTTTAATTGGTTTCTTTTTGTAAAGAAACTGAATCAGAGGAAGAACTCCTGAGCTGATTAAGACCAAAGTAAACTAACTGCAGGTGTGAAAACATCCTTGAACAGGAATACCAGCTGAAGACCAAAGCAGACCTAAAGTACAGCATGTCAAGATTTATCGGAACAATTTAATGAAATAAAAAAAAAAATTCTAATCAAAAGTATTATTTGGCATAAATATACAAAATCTACCAGGGACTTTTAAAAAAATCACAGCAAAACTGAAATAAAATCACGATTGTGATTTTACTGTAGAAAGAAAAGGTATGAAATGTTTCCCATATTGCCTAAGCGCACCGAAAGTCTACGCCTGTTTCACCAATGTAGTTAATTTGCTATAAAATGTGATTCTCCCAGTGTGGGAGTTGATAAAGACGCAATAAAAACTTACTCTCTTGTCTGTACATGTCAGCTGCAAACAACGCTGCAGAAGATGACGGAGGATAAACAATGTTAAACCAAACATTAACTAAATCATTTTTCTCATTTTCATTGCTAAGAAATGAAATGCCAATACGTCAACACACATTAAAAAGGAAATCATAATCGACGTTACAATAAAGCATTTTCATTAATAAATATGATGCAACTACTTGCGTCATTTTATGCTTTTTAAAACGATGCAAGCATGCATCCACGAACGAGTCGATCAGGTCGTGCCAAACTAAACCTGTTCATATTCATAGATTTACTTGGAAGAAGGAAGAACATAAAGTGATTTATTACCAGATGATCAGTGCAGTTCTGTGCACCTGTGATTCCTGAGGGATAAATGATCCTCACTGGGAAGCAGCAGGTCTCTCCTCCATTTATTTATTTTTTCCTCTTCTGACCTGCTGTCTGTTTTCACTGGGTATTTTGCGTCACCCATGAAATATAGTAGCTTCATTGTTGCAAAAAGTCCTTACAATAAAAAAACAAAAAAACTGGAGCATCCGTGGAGAGTCTAAACGTAACCTGGCGGGCATGGGAGTCAGAAAATGTTTGTCGTTTTTCTGTCTTCCCTTATTTAAAAACTTGCTGCCTTTCCAGTCTCTCCTCCCTGATATTTAAGTGATTGCACATTTCAATTAAACACAAACCTCAACCTATTTGAATCCTGGTATATGTTCATGCTTAGTTTGTGTGATGATACCTGCGAGCACACAAACTAAACTATGCGCTCTAAGTGAAGCAAACGCCACAGGACTCCAACTTATTGCTATCAAACAAGCGCTCAACAGAAAAAAACGAATGAATGAATTAACAATGTTGCCAAACCAATATCTATAATTAGATAGAGAGTGGAGAATGCTCTGTGAGCGTGCCTCCTATCTGGGAGCAATTAAAGCCCAGGCAGACAAATCACAGTGTCAGAGGTTTGATTGAGAAGTGGGCCAAAAGCACAGCTGTTGACATTGTGGCTTTCAGGCTCAGCGCCTTTAACTCCGCTGACAAAATAGTTTTATCAGCCACTTTTGTTTGTTTTATAGATTTTGCCACTTAGTATCACTTGACACGCTCCGATGGCAGATGTTTGTGATTAGGCGGCAAATTTATGTGCAATGAAGTCATTAGCAGCCATAAGCCAGGAAATTAGATGTGGAAAATGGATGTTGAAAAGGCGTTTAGCTCATTCAACAAACCAACTCTCTGGTCACTCTGTGCATTCTCTCTCTAAGCTCGCTGGAAAAACGAAACAAACTGAGCACGTAAACCAGCTTATATTGTGCGAGATCAAATCATTCTCGTTAAAATAAAGGTGTGTTTTAATTTAAATCAGCAGGTCAAACTACTTGCAAAGACTGTAACGTCATTAGCAGAGAATCTATGGCCTGAAGGTCGACCCAGGCAAGCATATAAACCTGACGGACGAGCCGCAGCTGAAAAAGCTTTGTGCATCTTGTAACGCAGTGCTCCTTAAACCTTTACTGTTGACTCTGCAAGTGAAAAAAAACAAAAAAAAAACAACCTATTTCGCAGAAGTGCATACTGAGACGCCAGCGTGCAGTGATGTATGACTGATTGTTTACGCCACAAAGCTGGAAGCAGGTGGCAGTAAAAGTCTGCAGCAGCATTAGTGCATACAGAGGATATTAAACGTGTATGCAGGGCGCATACAGCAGGGTGTATGCAGGGCGCACAAATCACCCTGCTGTGATTTGTGGGGTGAACTCAAGATGCTGTGGATCCTTGGTTTTCAGTGAAAAGCTGAAACCCGTAAATGCTTGAGGCATCTTCTATAAACACCTAGAGCTGCCCATTTTAACAGTTCAAATTCTAAATATAGCTTAATTTGCATTAATGGTACTATCGCAGAAATCAACACCTACACCTTTTCTTATCTTATCTTATTAAGGGTGCAGCCAATCAGCAACAGGGAAAATAGGTGCAGCTCCAGGATTGGCTGCTTTGCAAACACCAATAGCCAATGGTCAATAGTAACATTATGTCTTGATATTTCTGCTTCCAAAGATGCACTTTGTATTGAATATTTCAGATCCGTGTAAAAAAGAATAAATAACTTGTGGTCACGTTTTGCAGAAAATATGTGAACCTGCAAATACTGAACAGCAAATAGGCAGGGCCCAATGTAGATCCTCTCAGAATGTTTTACCCATGCCTAAAGTGATGTCCATGCTGTATAATTTCACTTAAAAACAAACTAAGCTGTTGGAAGGATCATAAGAGATAAAGCCAGGCTGTGTGATCAGGTTGCATAAGTGTACACCCTTTTTAAATAGCAAGTTGAAGCATCTCTTTACAATGCTGTGTTTACACCATGACGGTACAGACCCTGATCAATACTTTGAGAAAATGTAGATGTTCTATATCTGATGGAAAAACAGGATCGCAGCTGGTCAAAGGAGCTGGAAAAAGGAACTTCAGTATCACTGAAGGAACTGCAGGGATTTCTGGGTAGAACTGGTTTTGTCATACATGTGAAAAAAGTCTGAGGGAATAACGTTACAACATAATGTGAAGCTCAAAAAGGCCGGTTTTAAATATGACTGCCCCTTTAACAGACAGAGACAGAAACTAATTCTTCCAAAGAAAACATCCAAAAAAGTATGTTATGATCTGATGAAGACAACCTTTAACTTCCAGAAGAAATATTTAACACAACCACCAAAAGAAGTCCAGGCCCTCAGTGAAATACAGCATCATGATCTGCAGTTATTTTGTTTCAACTAAGACAAACTATATATTTTTTTTTTAATCAAAGTTGACGAATAGGTGTACACACCTTTTAAATGGTACGTTCTGATCCAGAACCTTCGAGTGTCTGCTAGAAATCTGGAGGCGAAGACAGATTTTATTTTTCAGCTCTTGCAACTCTAGACATTTGTCAGATTCAACAAAAGAAGATCTCTGTCTGATCACTGTAGTTCATGCAGTCCTTCAGTAGAATTTTAATCATTAAACTTCCTCAAAGTTTTGCTTCACAATCCCACATGTCATAAATCAAAAAGCTTTCATTACCCTTCCTGCCTTAATGCTGCGTGCTGGAGCACTATCAGGACTCACAGGGACACCTTATGAAGCCGAGCCTTTAATAAGAGCTGTGCTTTATCCTTTATTGTGTGCAGTGACAAGTAAAAATCAAGAAAAAAACTTCTGCAAGACCTACCGACTCAGTAAAGTGAGAATATGCTGCATATTAATAAAAGGTCGGTGCCACGTCGACTGCCTGTTTGCACTGAGTTCAGTGACTCATTTACAGTAAGTCCTGCTACATGTTAACCCAACTGCAGTCGGAGTTACTGAAAACACCTGTGGGCGTGTGCAGAAACTCAACCATAGTTTGAGGCATGAGTGCAGATTTAAACCAGAGCAAAACACACTAAAGTGAAAACACTCGCTGTTCTCTGTGATCAAGGCAACAGCCTATTAATAAAACCCTGTACAGCATCAAAAAAAAAAAAAAAAGAGTGTGTCTGACTTTACACTGAGAACACTGTGCATCTTTTTAACTCAACTTTGTTTGACAACAAATAAACCAAGCTGGAGGTTTGTTTGGGAGGTCTGGAAAAGAGATTCAGCTGACTGGCGTCTCCACCGGTGGTCTTCCTTCCTGCTGTTTATGGTTAAAGATGGAAGCTGAAACAAACAGGTGGTTCTCAGATTTGGAGACGCTGTGCGATGCGGAGAGTCTGCTGACTGCTTCGCAGAGAAACAAATACCTGCTAATAAATACGGCAGAGCCTTGAATCTGAGCTGGCTGTATTCAGCGCATCGCCTTTTAAAGACGAGAAACACAGACTTCAACTATTTTTCCACCAACAGCTGCACTTTAAACACATCCTCTGTAGAAAAATGTCATAAAATCAGAACATTAACCATTTATTTATTTATTTTAAAAAGCAGAAGTTAGGAAAACTATGAAAATAATTCAAGAAATTGCATTATGATAATCTCATTAGCATAGTAATCCGATTCCTTTCCTTTAACAACTAAAGAAGCACATGCGAATAAGAGGTTTTTTGACAAACAATTGTGCAAAAGTGAAAAGGCACTTAGATACCGAGCGTGCTTCTAAAAGATACACAAAAACACAGCCCAGTGTGAAGCTTTGTGCATTTTAATATTAATAACTAACAAGAGACATTAAATTTAATAAGGAATTTACATTTCAAATGGAGGACATACATCTACCCTCACAAACTGCTGCCTCCCATTTCCTCTGAGTGTTAAACATGTTAGCATAAATAAACCTCACTGCAGAAATGTAATAATCTTTAGGCATTCTGCCTAATTAGTCCCGATATGATATTTTCTTACACATCCCTTGAAGATTTGTTCATGTTAATATTTTATGAAGAGGGTTTTGCAGAATCTGGACATCCTTTTTAGATTAATTAGCTGAGATTGGGGTGTCCAGACTCGCATGCCAGCATCTTTTTATTTTAAGTCGTCCTTCCATGTGTGCATCCATCTTCGTGATCCTCCCAGGACGGAAATAGAAAACCCCAGATTTTCCTCACTCTGAATTCCCATTTCATAAGCAGAGGAGATACATTTTGAATTAAAAAAAAGCACTTTTATGCTCCCAAATGACAGATATTGGAGATTAACATTACATATGCTGAGCTTTTTCTCTCAAACTCCTGGAGCAAAATGTGTTTTTAAAAGAATCCACGTAGACTGATGGCTGTCCGGATCGAGATAATGTTGTCACCCCAAAGCAAATCTATTGTAAGTCTTTTAAGATGGAGCCTCTCCTGAATCTCACTGTAATTCTTACTGCATACAGGGTCCAACTTTTAAGTAAACTGGTGTCATTAAAATGAAAACAACTCAGTTTGAAGTGTGCAATATTAGGAAAAACCGTGTGATTTGCAGTAATGTTTGTTAATGTTCCAATAACAATACAACTTACATTGAAAAATCAAATAAATAAGCAGCGTTAATGTCGTTCTGCTTTTGGTTTACAGACTCCAGAGGAGCAGTTTTCCCATAAATAAATCTTTATTTCAATCTCAACAAGGTTTTATTGAAAAAGTTGCACCTGTTTGGTGCCTGTTTTGGTATTGAAACAACATAGTTGTAGGTTTTTCTTGACTTTTCCACCTTGCGTTCTCTTTGTCTTAAACTTATTTTGCAGATTAGTCACGAAATATATTACAGCATAGAGAGCCTAGACGCAACTTAAAACACTATTTATTGTAAACGAAGCAATTCCTTGAGAGATGTACATCACGTAAAATGATATTGTGATTATAATATATTTGTGATATCTCATGCACCCCTAGTTTTTATATCTTTATGATATAAATTCACTCCAAACATTCAAAATATTTAAGACGTACATCTGGTGCTTTTCTGAGACTTTAGAAACTGATTTTGTGCAAAAAAAAAAAAATAATAATAATAATCAAAGCCAAAATCTTTTTCCTATTGTAATTATTTCTAAGTCTTCGTTCATTATGTTCACAACTTCAATGGGGGTCACATTTATGGTACTCCAGACTTCAGTGTGATCAGTAGTTTTAAATTGAAGTCATTGATTCTTACTGAAGGAATTTCCGCAGACACAAAGCGAGGCTGCTCATTGTTCCAGGTCTTATAGCCTCTGTATCACCACGTCTTTGATCAACAGCATGATGGATTATAAAGGTGAAGCTGTGCCTGCCGGCACATATTGCTCTCATCAGAAATGTGGTGAGCTCAACTCAGAACCCTTCTGGTTACAATAAAAGAGGTTTAGGGCTACTTCTAAAATTACAGACATCATGTGGCAATTATCAGTTTCCTGACATGCAAAGAAAACCTTCAGAGAAAAGACCAAAAAACACAAAGGCTGTATATTTGTGTCCGTGCAGATCAAGACAAGCAGCTGACAATAAAAGGTGATTTGAGTTTGAGGTGATTTGTCCAGGAAGGTCAAAGGAAACCAAACGATGATATTCAGAGAGTCGTTCTCTGGGGTTGTCTTCACAGAGGTTATTCAACATCAAATCTGCTTTAGTATGTACGGATCATAGCATTTATGAATAAAGGAAACAGATTGTTGAATATGCAACAAGGTCATGATGCAAAAATAAAACTGCAACAGACTCGGCTACTAGTCTTTAAAAATATCTCATTATTGTGAATCAAAGCACTCAAACATCACAGTAAGAATTTACTGGAAACATCTCAGACGATATATCTTCTGTTTTCTTGTGTATTATATTCGGTTTCTTTTCTTTTTTTTTTAAACAACCCAGCTTTATTCTTTTTTTTAAACATTTCAAAATAAACATTTTTTTTTCCTCGAGATGTGAAAATTAACAGAGTTGTCAACCCAAGTGTATAACAAGAGGTGATCGGTAGAGCAGCTGTGATTACACACAATTATTGAATGGAAATACAGGCAATATTTTTACATTGTCATATCAATAAAATTTAATCAATTTAGAAGGAAAAGGAAACTTACACTTGAGATATAATCAATTAAATTTCTTTCTGGGAATATACAATAGAAAGGATTAAATATGGCTGCTGCCCATAAAAAACAAACAAATAAAAACACTGTACGCAGCTGGAGTAAACTTATTTGTAGTTCATGAAACTAAAAGCTCACACAGAAGTTCCTATTCAAAGGCAAAGACAAAAATGTTGTCAGCTTGTAGTCACTCAGCCTGATCCAATTAGCACAACTAGCAGACAATGAGCAAATCCCTCTGGCTTTCCAATTTACAACAACTTCCAACAAAATACTCTACTCAGGTGTGGCGTCACAAACATATCTGAGCGTCCATTTCTAAGTCAAAAGCAGCATTAATCACTAAGACCCAATTCTGGTAGTAAATACTTTTTTTTCAGTAGTGCCTCCTAGTGTTTGGAAAGAGAACTACTCTTCATTTTTTTTGGCTTTGAGTTCATGTGGAAATTCAAAAAATAAAAATGAGAATTATTCCTATTTTGTTGTAAATCAGCATCTTCTTGGTTTATTCTAATTTACTACGTCGTATCAGTTCACAAAGCATTACATCATATTTGATCATATTCGTACGACGTTTAAAGATGAGCGTTAGCCATGCGGTGGGAGTCCGGGATAAATTAACATAACATTTATCCAAACTGTGACTATTTTCTATTTTCCAAAAAAGACTTAAAACATGTGCAATCATGTCATGAATTAAATTCAAGCTGTGTTCCCAACTGTGGTCACAACTGCATGTAGCTGAAAAGAGACAACATTACAACGTCATCTCTAAACAGGGAGTGATATTCTTTAAATATACAAGAAGTCAAATCTGCAGAAATTGGATCTGAGTCACAACAGCAGCTCTACCCTACAGGCAGAAACCACATTTATACCAGTGATACATAAACTCCAGTTACTCACTGCAAGAGGCTGACAAAACCCCCAACAATATTCTGCCTGCAGTCTAAACTGTGTTGGTAGATTCACATTGGAACTTTTAGTGCTAACTTACCCGAATGTAGGTGTTTTTCTCTTTATCATTAATATTCAGATTTCTATTTTTAAGGTAGAATTGCTTTCAAAATTTGTGTATTGTACGGTTGACTTAGGGACGTTGCAAACAATGAAAAATAGAGTATTTTCTAAAACGTATTCATATAATGATTATACGTAATAATGCTGGAATAGAGAGGCAACTGTGGGACATGGAGGAGGAAAAAAAATAATCTGCATTAGGAATGTAGGAATGCCAGGAGGGAAAAATAGCAGCTCAGGGGGCAAAGAAAGCATAAACACAGGAAATTATTCATAGAGTGAATGTTATGTTATTCGCTGTCTTGGCAAAAACACTGAACGAACACAACCGAACACTCACAGGCACGCAAGCCGGTACACAGCTGCTTTGGTTTTTGCACAGAGTTTGGGAGGCTCATCTCTGGAGTGCAGTGCAGTCTTCCACTCTGCTCAATATTGCATGAGTCTCCACTAAAGTTGAACCTTGCCTTTTGTTTTAGTTAAGCGACAAAATAAATAGAGCATAGCCGCAGGATCACAGGCACAATTAAATAAACAGCAGCGCGGGGTTTTAGGAGACACTGTCGTGCTAATCACTTCCTGCTCTGAGAGTGCTTTTCTGCGGTCCAATTAAATCACAGCCATTTGTTTAAATGGAAGCATGAAGAAGGGGGAAAAAAATAAATAAATCAGTGTATGCAGATGTGCAACATGGGCATTGAACATGCTTCCTGTAAAACGGAAAAAAATTCTGTGCAGCAGAATTTTATTTTATTTTTTTTAAAAAGCATTAAAAATAATATGAAATAGCAACTGATGCAATACAGAAGATTTGATTTATTTGATCCTGGATCGCGACCAGTCAGTCAAATTTCATTCCAGAAACCAGAAATAATTTGTCTGTTACGATCTGGATGACAAAACCCAGATCGGGTTCTCGGAGTAGCCGAGATCACAGCTGTGTGGGTCAATATGTCACGTTTATGAGTTTGCCTGCACTCGCATAGATATCATACCACCTCCAAAACAAACATGCCGTATTATTTGTGATGGCAGTGCTTCAAACAGGTGATTGGTTCACACCAAGCTTCAAAACTGTGTCTGAAACATGGTGAAATGGGTAAAAGTCACAACCGTTAGCTTATGAATAACACGTCAAGCGGGATTTTAAGTGGTTCTGAATGTGATGCGGTTGTTTGTACCAGACGGGCTGGCCCGAGTAATTTCACAAACTGATGATTTTTAGACATTTATTAGATGTTCTGAGTATCCAGTCCACCCGTACACCTCACACATCTACAAACTATTTGAAAACAGTCTTTAGATTTTTTCCTCATCTAAAAGTCTTTGTGCGAAGGGGAGGTGCAGAGCACAACATAATATAAAATGATGTCTGTCTAGCAAAGTGTCCGGGTTAGAGTGAACAGAGCTTTATCTTATCTAAATTGCACCAATTCAGCTCAAAGTCAGTTGACCATTAAGAGCCAGTTGATAAAAGTTAACTCTGTCCAAGAAAGAAACACTAACAAACACTTACCCAGGACCAGAACTTTTTTATGGAAAACGGAGCGATAAACGCTCTATGATATTAACAATAAAAAAACGAATGACTTTACCAGGAAAAGTTTCAATGAGAAAAACAAAATATGCCTAAAGATAATGGCAGCAATACATCTGTAAACACTTCAGTGCAGGAAGAGACACGGTGAGCTTTCTCTGGGAAATAAAAACGAAATGCACTCAAAGTTTTGGCCACAGCGACTCTGTAAATTATTCTATTTGGGTAAAAAATAGTTGCACTAAAACCCTGAATCAGAAAGACATTCATTGGCATAGAAAAACCCAGATATTACATATTGCTAAAGGCAGCAATAAGTCACCAATCGATCTATCCAAGAAAAAGACGCAGCTAAACATGGAGGCAATAAGACTAAAGTACTTTTTATGGGAAAGGAAAACAGACATTGCAGCCCACATGATTATGTCTGCGAAAGAATGACAGCTGAAAACAGAATCAATGAGCCAAAAGTATCTCATAAACAAAGAAAACTGACAAAAACACAAAGTTAATAGCAGCAATAACAGCAAACGACGCATAAAAGGCATCTTTGCAGAAGAAAAAAGGTTCTGAATATGAAAACCATGTGGGGAAGACTTTCAAAGAAGTGGCCAAAACCAGAGAGATTTATCCAATATCAGTAAATTATAAGATATAAACCGATGAAGGCAAGCCAAAGAATCAAGTGTTTGACTAGAGCTTATTCTGAGTATTTGTTTACATATTCTCGATGAGGAATAAGCATAGAAGTAGGGAAAGTAAAACAAGTGTATAATATTTAAAATATTTCTATTGACTTGAAATTCACCAACCTAAACAATCTACACATACAAAGAAAACAAAATAAATGAGTTCATCAATTTAGTTACGTTTCAAAAAGAAAACAAACTGTCAGGATTAAAAAAGAAAACCCCAGAAGGTTCAATCTAGCGTGATGGGTTATAAAAAGACTTCTCATTGCCAAGGTACTGGTAAAAGCAAAGAGAGCTTCACAAAAACAGTCGTACATTACAGAAAAGTGAAATCAGCAATGGTTGCAGCTGAACTTGTAAATGTTCCAGTGAGTGCCACTGGAGCCATAATTCAGGGGTGGGAAGAACCTGTCCATGGCTGGCTTCACCTTAAACCAGCCATGGACAGGCGCCTCTTTAAAAGATTTCTGACAGGAGAGTCAAGAGTCATCAGAAGCAACAACCAAGAAGCCATTGTATAGATCTTTAAAAAAACAACAACATGGAAATAGAAGTTTATCCTATGAAAACACGAGGTGATGCACTCATCCACAGTAGACTGTGCAGGGCACCAGAACACCCCGCCCCAAAAAGAACAAGCCAGCAGTGAAAGGCTTACAGGTTGGAAACGTCATGGTGTGAGATGGTTTATAGCATATTATAATGGCAAAACATACTACAACCAAAAGCGAGATGAATGGAGAAATGTACTAGAACATTTGGGACAAGAATCTGAAGATGAAACGGATTTCGATTTCCAAGCAAGACAATAGTCCCAAAGTCAATTGGTTTCAAAGAAAGAAGTTAAAACTGGTAGAATGGCCAAATCAATCATCTCACTTCAATCTATGTGAAGAAGCAAAAGCATAACACCTCAGCTTTACACATTTCTGGCTGTAAAGCTTTTGCATATACAAAAGTATATGCAAAATCAAAAGTGAACGAGACACAAAGAATAAATGATTAGATGTAGCCCATGTGAAAAGCGGATGTATAGAACCAAGATGGTCTATAAAACGAGATATAAATTCAAATTGAGAAAAGGTGTCTGTAGACAGCAAGTTCAGTAAAATGATCCCAAAAAGGAGGTTGTATGTGAATTAAACAAATTGGTATCGTAAAGGTGCCAATGGATTAAAAAACATGAAATAACATTTAGACACAATAGAACACACTCTCTACATGTCCTAAAGTAATGTCCTGTTGATGAGAGACAACAGTAAACCCCAATCACTCATCTATTCACTCTGATATTGTATATATATCATCTCCACTATTTGATTGTATTTGCTTTAAAACCAATGCAACAAGTAGATAATTATGGCTATAATTAAGCTGCAAACACACACACACACACACAAACACGCACACATGAGAACTGCCACATGAGCACCTTTGAAACAATGAGTGCTCAATTCATTAGCATCTGTTGTAAGCGTATTAATCATCTAACAGGCAATTAGCAAGCTGTTATCATTGGTGGCTGGTATGCAAATATATTCTTGGGTTAATTTCTTCTTCAGATAATAAAAGAAACATTATGAATATGAGCTCCGTCTTTATGTAAATGATCTATGCTGTTAATTGCTCTGCAGTGGTTCGGCTTGGATCTGCACGTGGCGGTGTGATGGCTTGGCACTCGGGTTATGTGCCAGGTTGCTGAGGAAATGAAACTGGTAGGCATCACACTGCAGCCTGCATGACAATTTATGGGCTGTTCAAATGCCTTTCGCCAGCCCTTCTGTCAAATAGATAATAAACCTTGGCTGGCAGAGGTGAGCCCAGAGGGACTGGCCATGTGTGAAAGAGTGGGGGAGTAAAAGCAATAAGTGGAAGAAGAAGGAAAAAAAAAACTATGTATTTCTAGACCCCATATGTGCCAAACAGACCTACAACAGAAACAAAAAACAAAACAAATAACAGCAGCATAACACCCAGAAGAGCTCAGGATAAATAGTAAAAACTGGCAAAAAAATACAAACCATGCCAACCCAGGGAAATATCTCCTTTTTTTGTATCCTCTATTATAAATGAGTTCTCACAGGACATGTCCAACGCCATGGTGATACTAACAGGATATCAAGCCATGCTGAGAGGATTTTCTGGCAATCTACTGCTGAATTCACAGCACAACAACACTAATGACACTCGGGCCTGACATCCATCACGGCAATGTTCATAAAGCCTTTGCCAACATGTAGCTTCCCTTCGGCCCTCGGCGCTAATCTATGCAGTGCAGGCACAGAGAAACCATTACAGCTCTGAATACAAGATGAGCCTCAAAACTAATACTTCTCTCCACACCGGGGGGACATTTCAGAACGAGAGGCAATATAATTGAGGCCAGGAGGCAGATTGTGATCTACTGACATTAGGCTAGGGCTCTTAATCTGACAGTTGTCCCCTCAGAGAAGCTGACAGACAGCTGGGCGGGTTACCGCCGCCTTTCACATGGACTCATGCCACATAGTCCAGACTGCAATAGTCACACCACCCACCCGCTTCCTTTGGTTAAGTTTTCTGTCTGCACAGCAGGACTGCATCAGGAGGGGTTTCACTGGGCTCAGCATGCAAGTTTCCTATGACAGGACTGTTGTGGCAAAAAAATAAATAAAATAAATAGATCTGTGCCTTTTCAAGCCTCGCAGAAAGTGGCTTGAAGAAGTATTCATATTTTATACATTTTTCACGTTTTGTAATGCCACAACTTCTTCAACTGGGGTTTTTTATGGGACAGACCGTTAAAAAAGGCATAATTGTGAAGTTGAAATAGTATCTTGTTTTCAAATGTTTTTACTATCTTAAAAATGAAGAGAGCGTTTACATTAAAACCACATGAATCAATACCACATTTTCCTGCAATTACGGCTTTACGTCTTTTGGGTTACGTCTCACTCAGCTTTATACGTTTCAAATCAAATGTTTTCCCATTAATCTTTATAAAGCAGCTCAACCTCAGACAGAAAGGAGAGAATATGTGAACATCAATTTTAAATCTCTAGCAACGTTTTTTTTTTTAATTTGACAGAGACTTGGACTTAGACACGGGAATATATTTGTTTAAATCTTTCCTTTCTTACTCTGCCTGTCTGTTTACAGTCATCCTGCAGAGAACTAAACCCTGTTAGCTGAAGCTAAAGCTGTTTGCGGCCTGAGTTTACTTGCATTAACATACGCTTAGCTCCCTTCATCCTCTAACCAGCTTCCCTCTTCCTGCAAAAGATATCCATCCCCTAGCATAATGCCATCACCGCCATGTTTTATACTCAGAGTGCTGTGCTAATTTTTAATTTGTGAGTAGGCCAAAATCGTCCATTTTGGTCTCATTTGACTAATAGTGTCCAGTCTACAGAGCCTCCCACCTGAGCTGTGGATCTGCAGCTCCACTAGCGTGACCAGGAGACTTACTCTTGGGATATTGTTTTATGACCTGCTTTTAACTGTTTTCTCTCTGACTTGTCCGATGGGTTTCTTAGTCTTTCTTATTCAGTTGTTCACTAAAAAACCCTCTAACGCCTTCATAGAGCAGCTTATGGAAATGACCCACAGGGTGGAGGAAGGCTGAATATTTCTGCACACCATGTTTTTCAGTAAGAGAACATGTCTCATCTCTCTTCAATTAGACTTTGTGGATGAAGTTGAGACAAAACTAATCAAAGCTGTGAAAATATATAAAAAATATATTACTGTATGAGGTAGTCTTATATAAATAACCACTTTTCATAATCTACTCGTAATCGATGAATTATCTGCAGTACTTATTTAGTTGAGAAAATGTCACAAAATGAAGAAGCTGCAGAGAAGCTCACATTTTACCAGCCAGCTAAAGTATTTAAGTCATATTTTCTGCACTAGTTCACAAAGACACGGTGCGTTCAAGCCTCCAACGCCTGCTGCTTCACATGAGGAAAAAAAGACACTCTCACATTAACCTGATAGTGCACTGGCAAGTCACATGCTGGATGGCTTTACCACTTAAGTGTTCCCAAACGGCAGCCATTTTTTTTCCCACTGTCTTGAGTGGGCCAGTCTGTGACGTTTGGCCCAGTCGTCAGCAGCACTCAGCCCTTGTATATTTAAATATGCGTGACTACAGGGCATGTTATCCCCCTACATGTTCCCTCGCCTGCCTGTAGAGGGTACTGATTTATTGACGCTCCTTACATAGGGAGGAGATAGAGTAGCAGGAATCCAACGCACCACAACTGATGTGAAAAGCAGCCCAGCGTCTAAAACCATTTGCAGTTGCACTCCCGGGCCCCCCGGTGATTTAAAGAGCCACACTTCAGAGGGCCTCGACGCCTGGCAGAGAAATGTGGTCACATTACATTAAAACCAAAGAAATGCAAATAAACGGAGGGCCAATGGAATCAAACCAAGCGCATCACTGTTTTGAGATTTCATTCCCAATGCGAGGCCCTTCAAAGTTGGCTATTGAGTTTTGTTTAGCACATGCCTTACGCCTGCATCACCCACATCTTTGAATGAAATTTTTTGGTACACGAATCTTGAATTCTAAAAAGGAGGCTAATTTGCAGCAACCGCATCGATGGAAACTTCGACGACTCCTGTCAAAGTCCTCCGCTGTGCAATCAATGCCTGGTTTGAGTAACGCCGGGCCCATTAGAGCCAACCGAATCGCTGCGAGAGACAGGGAGACAGTGTCATCTATTGTGGGAAATGATTTCTTAACATAGCAGCAGAGGCTGGAAGGAGTGCTTACCAGAGCACAATCCACTGGAATCAATACCAACAGTCAGACTATATTGTTTCAAATGAGGAAAAAGTGCGGCCATGATAAAAAGGACTCAATATTGTTGTCTGGGCTGGTGAGACGCTGAGTCAGGAGTAAGTAATGCAGCGCTGGAGGGAAAGATGGAGGGATGGAGGAGAGGTGGAGGTGTGAAGGGATAAACAACATTGGCAAGCTCCATCTATTTGAAGGTCAGTAAACTGATCTGATTACAAACAGCACAGAGTTCATCTTTAATTTCTGTCATGACTAATAGGAATATTTTAGTGGATTAGCCAATAAAGCTAGTAATATCCCAGCTTTAAAGTCCAGAGAGTGTTACAAATACAAAATACACAGTATATATTGGTATACATTCTGAAATTGTCTATGCATCAAATGTATTTTCATTAACCCTCCATTCTATTGTATGAGTTTAAAAACATATTCTGAGCCAAAAATGTTTCTGTTTTCTTTGTTAAGTGAAGTACACTGTTTAAGTCTGTTGTACTGTTTAGGAGGTCATTCTTTATTCTGCATTTAGTTTTTGGGATATAGACGCCACAAGTCTCATTTGCAACAATAGTCATGTCTTTATGAATTTATTTTGCAAACGGTGAGATTTTAGTTTGATTTATTCCTCCCTGTACAAACTGAGCAAAACAATTAGTTCAAAATCAGACATATGTTTCAGACAAACTGCTTTCTTTTGATGTTTTTCACTGAGTTATTTGGGTACAAAGGGTTTTGTAGCAGTGGAGATTAAGACTCCAGGTTCAGAAAATGTTCTGTTTTTTTGTCTTCTGATGAAAATATAAACGGATTGTGAAAATTAAATGAAGTAAAAAGGGAAAAAGTTAGCTATTTAAGTTATGATGAAGACAGATACAAAGACGTGAGCATGAACCGAATGTCCACAATGGGTGACATACTGACTACTGAAACAACCTCATGTCTCCACTGAACCAGTGGATTACATTTCATGTGACCAAAAGTCAACAAATGACACCGATGCATTTTGTTGGTTTAGGAATAGGGGAAATAAGTTGAAAACATAAACTTATATAACTTATATAAAAACTTCTTTTCCTGTTTCTGCTGTTTTATTTATTTATTTATTTTCAAATCTCTCTCTTGGACTGCCAAGTTCATCATACAGGCAAACAAACCAAACACAATCCACCCTCTGACCTATTGCACTGTGCCTCCCTCATCCTGGACTTAACCAGCCTGTGTATCTGTTTTTTTTGAGCCTCTGCCTGGAGTCGAGCTCACCTCATCAGTATGTATGTACCTTCTTCATCCCCAGCAACAACAGAGGCAACAGGATGAAAAAACGAGTGGGATCCCTTAATAAAACAGGGCTGGATGAAACCTTGTGAAGCTGCATTCCCTTCATTCTGGAACTGATATTTGTTGAGCACAGGCAGCAGACTCTTCAAAGGCAGCGAACATTCCTGCAGGCCTTCTCAGATCTGAGCCTGGGCTGCACTCACTGCACCCAGTATACACACACACACACACACACACACACGTTTGCGTGGCTATCTTTGTGGGGACTTTCCATTGACTTCCATTCATTTCTACAGCCTAAACCTTACCCTTACCGCATCCTAACCATTACATACCTAACCCTAACCAATACTCAATTCTCACCTTAGTCCTAAATCTAACCCCTGACCCAAAAACAGTGTTTCCCCTTGTGGGGACCAGGCTTCAGTCCCCACAAAGTAGTGCCTGTCAGGAAAATGGTCCCCACAAGATATTACAAACAAACAAACACACACACACACGTTGAATCCTTTAGATGATAGTTGAAATCTCCACTTTCCTAAAATAACGGCATAAGTCATTTTTTTGCAAAAAGATTTTTTTTTTCCCCAAAACTAACCTTTGGCAAAATATTAATTACCTGTTATTTTAGGAAGGTGACAAAATGATACTCTGGTAGTTTTGGTCTCTTCCTAGTCAAAAGAGTGAGATTTTTAGAAAGAAAAAAACAACAACAATATAATACATTTTCCTTGGCTGTATAAACAACCTGCATGTTTCACAATATTCATTTCTTGCTGGCTGATTTCGATTCAGCCTACTTCGTCCGTCTTGACCTCTCCACCCCCCAGAGGTCCTGGCAGCGCAGGAACTGCTCTGTACTCAGAGACACACAGAAACCCTGAACTAAGAAAACCCACCAATAAACCAAGAATCCCAAACAGGTCAGAGCAAGATGGGACTACTCCTTCAGATTCGGTTGCAATAAATGTTTTTACTTGCATCATACACTTTGTTTGGCAAATTTTCTTTCCTCTCAAGTTTTTGTTTTGTTTTACCTTCATGTGGGCCCAACTTTACCTTTTTTCACATTTTTTTTAAAATACAAGTTAAGTTTGGGCTGGATACAAGTTTTACTTTGCATCCAGTCCAACTCCAGGTCCAAAGCGATCCACCACCAAAACATCCAGCCGACAGAACCAGAACCTTCCAGTCTTGGTGACTTTCCAGCAAAACAATGGATCTCAGCCACGGTGAGAGGGAGAGGATTGCTGGAAGAGCACAATCAGTTCTCAGCAGCTCCATATCAGACCAGAGTAGGCACTAGGGATTTATTGGAAATCTGGACCGAAAAGGTTTGACAATATTTTGTGGTGATAAAATGTATTTAGAAACAAATTGCACTCTTTTTGGCAACAGAATGAATGGCTAGGACTGCGTGTGCTCATAAAACAAAATCAAAACAAAACAAAAAAAAAATCAGCACAAACAATTTACAGATTATCAAAAAGGTTACTTCAGGACCCCAGTTACATTAAAGAATGAAGTTCTAGCAGTGTGCAATGCACTTTATCAAATTTGATTTTATATTTTATTTATTGCCGCTATCATAAGCCAAAAACAGCAGAAGTAACAACCTCGACAATAAGCTTTAGGTTTTGGAAAAAAATCAACATTTAGAGATTATCATTGTCACAACAAATCACAATTCTTATGACAACAACAAAAATTTCACAATAAGGCTGCAAATATATTGCTTAAAATAAAGATGGAAAAAATGCCAATAATTACAATTACAAGTCACCCAACGATAACAACAATGTATTCCAAGTAATAATCCTTTCAAAACTTTAAAACCTCAAAAAGTGACGGTGTGGTTGCAGCCATTTCTCCCTCTTATAAATTAACGCTACATTTATGTTTAAATATACGACTGACTGGAATCTCAGTGTTGATCTAGACTTTGGTCTAGATCAATATTTGTGTTTGCGATTTATAGTCAAAAGACTGTTGAATCATTTTACTACCCTTTAAATCAGGGGTCGGGAACCTTTTTGACTCAGAGAGCCATGAAAGCAAAATATTTGGAAATTTATTTCAGTGAGAGCCATATAATATATTTTAAGACTGAATTAAACTAAATGTGAGTATAATAAGCCTCTGAATTCTTTTAAATAATGTTATAATACTCACCATTAATGCGACTTCTGGTGCTGCATGG